>PVJD01010860.1:0-50601 GCA_004026545.1 Mormoops blainvillei
TAGGAGAGATGTTGCTGGTTCCCATGACAAGTGAGTGTAACTTTATAAGAAACTGCCAGCGTTATCAGAAAATGGAGAAGAAAGGAAACCTCCAGGCATGTTTTATTAACCCCAATATTGAAACATGACAAAACGTATTTTCTTCTCTGAGCCATGAGCAGCAGCTGCCCCGGTGGTCACCCTCTCCCTGACGCCCTCTCTGCAGGCCTACTTCCTTCTTTGCTTCGGTTCCCACGCCCTCCAAGGGTTTCCTGGGATCGCCTCCAAATACACTACTGGAACCTAACTCCTCGTCTCCGGCCTGCTTTTGAGGGCCCCAACCTAAGAGCCATAGGCTGGGGGACTGGAGGGATAAGGACAAAGGGCCATCCCTCTGCCTTTGTTCATTTGTAAGTGGGTGAGATGGGCCCAGGAAAACTCCTGACCCCACTGCGTGTCAACGTCCCCTTCAGAACAGGAATTAGGATACACAGATCCCGCGGCCCTTAAGAGGATAAATGAAGTAATTGCTGCAGAATGCTTAGCATGGCGCCTGCCACTTGGTCAGGTCAGCGCTCAGTAAATGGTAGCTGTCATTTAAAACTGCCCGGAGGGCGTGCGTGAAGGGCTAGAGCCCTGCCTCTCTGGACCTGCTGGGCTGCAACAGGACAGGGATGCTTCCGAAGGCTACAGCCGTACATGAACTGCTGGCTCGATGTTCACTTGCAAGCGAAGTTAATGCTTGAAACTGGAGCACAGACATGTTGTTTATGAGCAGTAACACAGCTTATTAATAATAGTTCCTATTTTTAGTGCAATTTCATTGCACACAGCTTTATAATCATAGCCTTATAATTAGTCGCCCTGTCTTGCATTATTTTTCAAACAAAAAGAGTGTGAGGTATAACATGAAAGCTGACCATTCTCCCGCGATGCCTGGGGGGCCTCCTCCCTTCCTGTTTCCTGTGGCTTCGTGGAAGTGTGTGTTCGCGCACCCTCTGGGGTGGTCTTGCCAACAAACACAGCATCACTCGGACCCTCACTGTCCTGAGCGTGGGTGGCCACACTAACACCAGAGCCCGGGGATCACGACTCCAGGGCCCAGTGTAGTAAAGACGAGAACCTCTGGATGTTACGGCCAGCACCTGGAGGACGCAGGCGTCCCGAGCGTCCCCCTGCCTCCAGGCCTTTACAGGACCAGGCAGGACCCACACACATCCCTGTCCCGTGGAACTGAGCTGTGAGACACACAAGTGTGAAATTGCCCAGCATGATGGCCTCCAATAGAAGTGCGCCTCATTTGAGACAAGGGACATCTCCTGCACCCCAGAAAAGTTCCCCGTGCCTCTTTACAAGTCAGCCCGCACACACCGTCACAACACACTGTCCTTTCCTCTCCTTGAGTTCCACAGCAAGACGCTGCGTGGTATGTGCTCCTTTGGGAGTGGGTTCTTTGACCCAGCGTCCCGTTTTTCGGATTCATGCATTTGGTTGTTTCCTTTCGTGTTGCTGAGTAGCGTTCCATTTTGTGAGCGTCCACAGCTCGCTCTTTAACTCTCCTGTTGGCGGGCGTTTGGGTAATTTCCAGCTGGGGGTTAGGCTACTGTAAGGGTCGCATGAGTCTTACTGTGGCCGTACCGGTTATCGTGTGTGACATCTAGGAGGGATGTTGCTGGTTCCCATGACAAGTGTGTGTAACTTTATAAGAAACCGCCAGCGTTACTAGAAAACGGAGAAGAAAGGAAACCTCCAGGTATGTTTTATTAACCCCAGTATTGAAACATGACAAAACATATTTTCGTCTCTGTTCTCTGAAAGGTTTTATGTGTTGGGATTATTCCTTCCTAAATCCGTTTACATGTAATACATTTCTTCGTATGGTTGGGGTTAGATCTCCCATGTTGCTGTCTGTTTCCTATTGATCTTGGCTTTGTTTCCTGTTCCCTTTGCCTTGCCTTCTCTTGGGTTAATTGGATGAGTTGTGTTCTCTTTCATTCCTTCTATTGACTGCTTAGCTACCCTTCTTAGCATTATTTTTAGTTGTGGTGGGTCATTCTAGGCATTCCACCATGGGCCCTTTTAACATTTTTTTTAAATTATAGACTTTATTTTTTGAGTGGTTTTGGTTCACAGCAAAATTGAGTAAAAAGCACAGAGAGCGCCCACATATGCCCTCCACACAAGCTCCCTCCGACCTCTCTCGCCGCCCCCTTCCTGCATTAGAATCACACGTTCAATGAGCGGACACTGACGTGTTATTATCAACCAAAGTCCGCAGTTGACATTAGGGCTCACACTTCAGGTTGCACATCCTGTGGGTTTTGATAGATGCATGATGACATGTATCCACTGTGATATCATACGGCATAGTTTCACTGCCCTAGAAACCCTCTGTGCTCTGCCTGCTCATCCCTCCCTCCTCCCATATCCCTGGCAGGCACTGATCTTTTTGCTGTCTCCATAGTTATGCCTTTTCCAGAACGTCATGTAGCTGGAATCATGCACTGTGTATTGGCTTCTTTCACTTCATAATACACAGTTAAGTTTCCCCCATTGCTTTTCATGGCTTCATAGCTCTTTTTTATTTCAAGTTCTCAATTCACCTATTGAAGGACATCCTTGTTGCTTCGGAGTTTTGGCAATGATAAATAAAGCTGCTATAACACCGTGTAGAGGTTTTTGTGTGGAAGTAAGTTTTCAGTTCTTTTAGGTAAATACCAGGCAGCATATGACTAATGTATTGTATGGTAAGAAGATGTTTAGTCCTGTAAGAAACTGACAAACTGTCTTCCAAAGTGGCTGCACCGTTTTGCATTCCCACCAGCAGTAAATGGGAGTTCCTGTTGCTCCCCGTCCCTGTCAGCATTTGGTGGTGTTGGTGTTTTGGATTTTTGGCCGTTCTGATAGGTGTGCGGTGGAATCTCGTTGTTTGAATTTGTAGCTCCCTGGGGACATAGGATATGCAGCATCTTGTCATGTGCTCACTTGCCATCTGTATCTCTTCCTTTACTGAAGTGTCTTTTTAGATCTTTTGCCCATTTTTAAATCATAATTCTTATTTATTTCTTTATTTTTAAAGAGAGAAGAAGGGAGGGAGGGAGGAAGTGGGGGAGAGAAACATCAATATGTGTGGTTGCCTCTCGCACGTCCCCCACTGGGGACCTGACCCACAACCCAGGCATGTACCCTGACTGGGAATCGAACCGGCGACACTTTGCTTCATAGTCTGGTGCTCAGTCCACTGAGCCACACCAGCCAGGGCTAAATCATAATTAATTTTGTACCACTTCACATTATAGGTAAGGACTTTGCAGCAGTATAATTTTACTTCCTTCTTCCCCAAAACCTTTGAGCTATTATTTCCATATATTTTACATCTGTGCTATGGACTGAATGTTTGTTGTCCCCTCAACTTCATATGTTGAAATCCTAACCCCCAATGTGATGGTATTAAGGGCGGGCTTTGGAAGGTGATTAGGTCATGAAAGCAGAGACTTCATGAATGAGATTAGTGCCCTAATAAAAGAGACCCCAAGGTCTCTTCACCCCTCTTCCCATCACGCGAGGACACAGGGAAAAGACAGCCGCCCGTGAACCAGGAAGTGGCCCTCAGCAGACACCAAACCTGCAGGCGCCGTGATCTTGGACTTCCAGTCTTTATTTTGCCTTTCTTTTGAAAGGTGGTTTTTCAGGATACAGAATTCCGCATTCCCAGTTTTGTTTTGTTTTTAAAGACGTTTGCAGGTGTTGATTCATTCTTTTCCCAGCCTGCCTGATTTCTGATAAGAAGTCAGCTTTCATGTTATCATTATTCCCTGGCACGGAACGTGCCTTTTTCCTCTGGCTGTTGTCAGGTGTTTTCCTTTATGGTTGGTTTCAGCAATTTGGCCCTGATAGCTGTAGCCTGGTGTTCTTTTGGTTTATTCTACTTAATATTCCTTGAGCTTCCATGCTCCATAAATTTGTGTTTTTACCAGATTCACAAAACTTTGAGCTGTTATTTCTTTAAATGTATATTATGCACTATGCTATCTCCCTCTCCTTCTGAGAGCCGTCATTACAGATGTTTTAGGAACTTTGCTATGGTCCCTCAACTGGCTCTGTTAGTTTTTTAAATCTTTTTTCTTTCTGCTCTTCAGATTGGATAGTTTTTATTGATTTGTCCTCGGTTTCCCTGACTCTCCTGCTCTAAGCCCCTCAGTGAGTTTATTTCAGATGTAGTTTCAGATTCTGCAATTTTTATTGGATTCTTACTCATAGATTTCTTTCTCGAGGTCCCCACCTGCTTACTCTTTATTAACACCTTTTTTTTAAGTCCTTGGATGTGCTTATAATTGCAGCATTAAAGGCTCCATCTGCTCACTTCCATATCTGTGTCATTTAGGGTGTTGTTGTTTTTTTAAATTTATCTTGCTACAGCCGCTACAATTGTGCGCAACATGTAAAAGTCCCCAGATGGAACAAGACATTTGGTCTGCAAAAAAAAACTCCGTTTCTAATAGCTTTTAGCAAAAGTCCTGCATAATCCATTCGTTTATTGGCTCAGTTTACCCTAACAGAATTACTGATGTAACTAGCCCTGTGGGGTCATCGGACGCACTGTCAAAGCCCAGACACAGTCAACCAGAGTTGGCCCCCTTTGACTTCACCTCAGTTAAACTTTCCCATGGGGTGTTGTTTCACAGTGATAAGTTATATGGAATGGACAAAGTCCCACCAGCATGTACAGTCAGCTGTTCGTTCTCACGTTCAGATGCATCTGAGGGCATTCTCAAGACAATGCCATACCCCGGTCCTGCCTCAGAGTTGACTTCATCACACCATTGCCGGGGTGGGAGAGGGCTAGTTCAGAGGGAGGAAGAGTGTGTGCAGAAGACCTCTCCCTGGGGAAAATGTGACACCACTCCATCATCGTAGTCCAAAACGGGAACCGTTTGGCCGTGTTGTGACTTGGCCTTGACTCTAGATCACACAGCCACTTTGGGCTATTAGGAGAATTAAATGACCTGTGTATGCAAACTACTTAGAACAGTGCCTAGAACATAATAAGGGCCCAATCAAGATGGTTATGATAAAACAATGAAGGAAAATTGCACAGCCAGCTGTCCCAGAGGCCACTCCCCTTCCAGGCATTGTCCTGCTTGCAGAAACTAAGCCTGAGAAGAAATGGGGGCGGGGGCGCAGAGGAGGCATAGGAGAACTGTGCCCGACCACCTGCAGTCAGACTTACACTGTGCGGAGTGGGGAGGTCCCCTCTCCGAAACAGACGGGGAAAACTCCACCCAATTCCCACCCCTGTGGAGCGGCCCAGACAGGTGCGAAACACCCTCCAGCATTTCGACGTGCTCATCAGGGTCCTTCGTTCTGTTGCGCTGGAATGGCTGACAGCATCTAGGCAAAGTCACACCACAAGTCACCTGGGACATTGGTCCCTTTGGCTGCTGATTACTCGGAGGGATGGACCATGGAAAGGGCTCCTGTGCCTTTAAGAAGTGAGCAGAGATGACTGTTAACCATATAACTTTATTGTGCTCCTGGGTTATAAGGGAAACATCCTCATTCTGCGCGTCTATTTTATGACATTCATAAACAGTGAATTGCCCATGACTGTGCCCTGGGCCAGGACATCCTCGACCGGCTGGAGGGGCCGGGAGAGCAAGAATGGAAGAGGTGAGTTCCCCCTCTTGCTTCCCTGGAAGAGGGCAGTGACACCCCAAGAAGGAGTCAAGAGGGGCCATCAGGGAGCCCCCTCCTGGCCCTTCCTAGGCAGAGCGTTGGAAAGAACAGAAATGAAAAGGCACCCCATGCCAATCTGGGCCTCAGGGGAGCCTGTCTCTTTGGGGCAAAGCAATGAGGTTTTTCCGTCATGCAGAGTAAGATAGCCCTTCGTGAAGGGATAGCGGTGTTTTGTTTTCATTGCTTTGGGAGAGCGTCTGCTCTGTCCATACTTCATGGATGACGCCCAGCAGCCCGCTCCGTGGCTTCAGGTGAGACTGATAAAGTGAGCCAGGACTCACTGCATCATATTAACAGCGTCAAAATGCAGCAGTGGTGTGGGCCACCATTGCCCATGTATCAAGAGCGCTGGGGACCAGTGGGGAACTCCAAGGCCCCTTGCGCATGCCCACAGCTGGCGTTCATCGCACCATCGGGGGGTCAAAGTGTGGGGTTCAGATACCTGTGCTGACACCTGTGCGTCTTCCCTCAGTGCCCAGGTTGGGGGCCCGCGGATTGCTAGGGCCAGGTCTGCATTCATTTGCTCAGGGGGAGAAAGGTAGGCATCCCAACCAAGCTCGAGTGTGCAGAGGACAAAAAAATGGTGGTCGTTAATTCCATCTGGCACAAGAGGAAGTGATAAGCCAGGCAGCAGGTTGGCTAACTGCATTAGTGCCTCATGTTAAACTAATCTTTTGAGCAGGAGTTATGGGTTATGCTGTCCTGTGGATTGGTGAGAGCAGATTTTCATTTCATTCTGTGCTGGGGAGAGTGAAACAAGTAAACAATTCCTGGAAGGGGTGGGAGAGGCAGAGGCGGGTTCCTTGAGCTGTCCACAGCCACTCAAGGTGGAGTTGAGGCCCCAACCTCCGGGCATCGGGAAGTGCAGGACTCCAGTAGACTCTGCCCTGGGCACTTGTGAGAGAGAGCAGCTGGGTAAACACCGCAGGGACGGGGCCCATCCTCCCAGCCCCACAGGCTTTGTCCTGCCCACGAGCCCCAAGAGGCAACTCCACAGTCATCTCCAGGGGTTAGGTGGTTCCAGTCCCCTTGGTTCTGTTCCAGGGGTCGGGTCCTGAGGACACTAAGTGCAGATTCGTGGCCTGAAGCTGGGCTGGTTTGGCAGCCTCCTAAAAACTGGACCCAGCCTCTGCCGGCCTCCAAGATCACCCTGGAACGAAATTAGACTCTAATGTGGGAGACACTCTGCCAGCTCCCGAATTTGCCCAGCAGTGCCTGTCACTTCAGAGGCCAGCCAAACAAGCGCTCCAGACTAGCTAATTTAGGCCAGTCCAGCTGTGACCAGGTGGACAGCAGCCCAGACTTGAGGAGGCCGATGACGAGGCCACCGAAATCTCTGTCATCCATTGGTCCAAATCACCGGTGCCTAAGCATCCATCACAGGGAGCTGGCAGCAGCACCTGTGAAGTCGCTACGTGCCCAGACCCGGGGACCTTCTAGATAATCTACCAGCTGTTCTTGAGGGGCAGTTTTCCCTGGAGAAGATGTGAGTGGCCCATGAGCGTCAGCTGGTCCTCCCTCAGCCTCCATCTGTGTAGATCATCGTCTCTCAGAATCTCATTTCCATTCTCCCGATTTCCTAAAACATAACCCAAGTCAGAGGGACCCCACACACCCAGTCATGTCCAACCCTGAATTGCTAGCACTCCTGGCTGTTGCTGGATATTCTTAAAGCTATTAAGAAATTCCTGCCCTAGCTAGGTAGCTCAGTCAGTTGGAGCGTCGCCATACACCAAGGTTGTGGGTTTCATCCCAGGTCAGGGCACGTACAACAGTCCACCAATGAACGTGAAACAACAAATCAGTGTTTCTCTTGCTCTCTCCCCGTCCTCTCTCTCTCTCTCAAAAAAAAAAAAAAAATCAATAAATTAAAAACAAAAAAGGGAATTCCCAAAACAAAATTACTTGACTATGCATTAATTTTAAAAATTCCATATATGCCATGCAGCATAGGAGAGAGCAGGTAGGGGGAGGGCCTACATAACATTGGGTTTTTCTTTTTTTTTTTTTTAAGATTTCATTTATTTATTTTTAGAGAGAAGGGAAGGGAGGAAGAAAGAGAGAGAGGGACATCGGTGTGAGAGAGAAACGTGGATCATTTGCCCCTTGCACGTGCCCCAGCCAGGAACCTGCCTCTCAGGCAGTCACCCTGACCGGGGATCAGATCTAACGAGTGGCCTCTCGCTTTCCGGACCATCGCCCAACCAGCCGAGCCACACCGGTCAGGGCCAGTTTTTTTCTGTTAGGGTGTGGTTCGGCCACAATGGTTGGGAATGACTGACCTTTGCAATTGAAAACTGCTCTTGCCCCAAAATCTAGGGGTTTAGGGCTCTCTGGGGGTTCCAGAGGTGCTGAGGAACGGAAGGGCACATTTCAAACATCACAGACTGGGTGCTGTCACTTCTCAAGCTGGAGATGGTGCCCCCAGACTCAGCCTGTCAACCCCCAGGAACTAAGAACTCACCGGGGAAGACACTGGAGGCAAGAAAGGGCTGTGGGTGACCCTTGGTGATATAACAACACCTGTGGCTGTCAGCGACACTTAGCGACACAGTAAGAACAACGAGGACAACGGGAGCTGATACAAACAGCCCTCGCGGCGGGCCTTGTCCGGAGTACTTTACACACATGAAATCATAGTTTGTTTTTAAGTCCTGGAATCCACTGGGAGGAAACGGCGGCCGCTGCAGGAATTGCAATAAGTCACGTGGGAGCGGAGGCCTCCATTTCCGGATCGGGGTTCTGTGTACGGGTGTGCGGGTGGGGTTGGCCTTTGTGCACGGAGCGTTTTTGCTCCTTTCCCTGGGCAAAAGAATGCAGATGGTGCATTGTCTAAAGGAAGGGCCTCACATATACAGAGTCAGTGTGAGCACACGACCTTGGCAATGGCGCCCGGACTGTTCGTGGTGGAAGCTCAGCCCTGCACCTGGGCCCTCCCTGGGAACAGCTGATATGTTGGCCTTGGGGGCGCGCGGGCTGAGGTGTGGGGGTTCCACGGGCCAGAATACGGATGTCTGCCCCTTGGCCCACGCCACCAGGAGGAAAGAAAGTAGAGATGAAGTGACGAAAAGCATTATTACTGCTTGGGCTGGAAATCAAATGTGGGCATGAAAATACTACAATGCTCAAAGGGTTCCACCGCCAAAGGCCAAAAGGAAACACCCCCTTAACTTTTTTCTTCCATTCTCTCTGTAAAATGTTTTATTCAACTTTGTATTTTAAAATAATTCAAGAGTCACACAGTTGTAAGAAAAAGTACGGACAGCCACGTGGCTTTTCCCCGTTTTCCCACAATGGTGACATCTTTGCAAGCTATAGTGAGATACTCCAGTCGGGCTGTTGCTGCTGATACAGGCCAGATACAGAATGTTCCGTCCCTTCAACGCTCCCCTCTTATAGATAGACCCACAAACCTTCCCCACCAGCTCCGAACCCCCTAGAAACACCCGATTGTTCTCAGTTTCTATAATTCTGTCATTTCAAGAATGTTCTTTAAATACGGTCATTCGACAGGTGACTTTGTGATGGGCTTTCTTCACTCAGCATCGTTCTCTGGAAATTTGCCCAAGTCGTCATGGGAATTGATAGGTCCGTCCTTTCTGCTGCTGAGTCGTGTTCCAGGGTGAACTGCAGTTTGTTTATCTGTTCACCCACCGAAGGGCATCTGGGTTGTCCCCACTTTGGGTCTATTACCAATAAAGTTGTTGGCAACATCACATACGGGCCTTTGTGTGAATAGAAATTTTCATTTCTCTGCTCCAGGGTGCGGTTGCTAAGTCAGATGGTAGTCGCACTTTAGAGTTTTTAAGAAGCTGCCAAGCCCTTTCCCAGCGTGGCCGCACCTTTTTACATCCCCACGGCGACGCGTGAGGTCCAGTGTCTCCGCACCTCCACCAGCGCCTGGAGCTGCCTCTATGTTTTGCGTTAGCCTTTTTGATAAACGTGCAGAGAATCTCTCTGTGGTTTTAATTTGCATTTCCTAATGGTCAGAGATACTAATATCTTTCCCTGTCCTTCCTGTCCGACTGTGTGTGCTCTTCCGTGAAATGTCTGCTGGTGTCTCTTGCCCATGTTCAGACTGGTTTTTACTGTTGAGTTTTGACATTATTCTGATCCGAATTCAAGTCTTTTGTCAGATGTGTGGTTTGCAAATGACTGGAGCTTGTTTCCTCATCCTCTGACCACGATCTTTCTCAGAACAAAAGTTTTAATTTTGAAGAAGCCCAGTTTATCAGTTTTTCTTTTTATGCTTTGTGCTTGCGGCGTCAGGTGGGAGAACTCCCTGCCTAGCCCAAGATCCTGAAGATTTTCTCCTATTTTCTTCTAAAAGCGTTACAGTTTTATATTTTGCATCTGCAGTCCATTTTGCATTAATTTGCATATAAACTGTGAGGATTAGGTCGAGGCTCATTTTCCTGCCTGCGAATGTTCAATTGCTTCAGCACCACGTGTAGCGAAGACCCCTTCCCCCACTGAACTGCTTGTGCACGTTGGCCAAAATTCAGCTGTGTGTATTTGTGTGGGTGTCATTCTGGGTTCGGGGACCTCTGTGCCAGTCCCGCAGAATCTTTCGCAGGATCACAAAGTCTTGATTATTGTTGCTGTATAATAGACCTTCAAATTAGATCAGCAGTGCCTCTTATCTTCGTTTTCAAAATTGTTTTAGCTCTTCTAGTTCCCTTTTAGTTGCATATAAATGTTAGAAAATCTTGTCTATTTCTACAAAGAAAATCTGCTGGGGTTTTGATAGGAATTGTGTTAAACCTGTCTGTCAGTCTGGGAAGAATCGACGCGTTTACCATGTGGAAGCTTCCCCGTAGGTCTCCTCGTTGATTTAGATCTTCTCTAATTTCTTTCGTGGGTAGCTTGTGGTTTTCAGCATACCTCTTCTGCATATGCTTTGTTCTAATTGCACCTAAGGTTTTTTGTTTTGTTTTGTTTTTTACTATTTTACTTATTTATTTTTAGAGGAGGGAAAGAGAGGGAGAGAGACATGGATATGCGAGCGATTCAGCGATCGGCTCCCTCTCACGTGTCCCCAACTGGGTACCTGGCCCGCAGCCCAGGCCTGTGCCCTGACTAGGAATCAAACTGGTGACCTTTTGGTTTGCAGGGCAGCGTTCAGTCCACTGAGCCACACCAGCCAGGGCACACCTAAGTTTTTTTAAGTGTTTGTAAATGATACTGTGATTTAATTTCAGTGTCCCTGTGATCACTGCTAATATGTGTAAACACAACTGATTGCTCATGTTTATCTTGGATCCTGTGACCTGCTGAACTCACTTATTAGTCCTAAGAAGGTTCTTTTTGTAGAGCCCTTGGAATTTTCTATGTAGACAATTATGTCATTAGCAAACAGAGACCATTTTATTTCTTCCTGTCAGCTCTCCACGCCTTCCTCTCCCTTTGGTTGCCTGTTGCTCTGACTGGCACTGCCAACACTGTGCTGAACGAGGACAGTGAGAGGGTCCCTCGTTTGTCACAGTCTCAGGCAAGAGGTGTCCAGCCTTTCACCGTTAGGATAATGTTAGCTGTAGGCTTTTTGTAGACTCTTTATCAACTTGAAGAAGTTCCTCTCTCTTCCTGTTTTTCCGAGGGCTTTATCAGGCACAGGTGTTGAAGTTCTTCAAGTGCGTTTTATGAATTATAATTGATGTGATCATATGATCTTTTTCTTTAGCCTGTTAATATGGTAGATTGGAATATTGACCCAGCCTTGCATCCCTGAAATAAACCCCACTTTATCTCGATGTATAATTATGTTTATATATGGCTGAATTCCATGTACTAATATTTTTAAGGACTTTTACATCGGTTTTTATGAGGGATATTGGTCTGTAGTTATCTTTTTTTGGTTGTCTTTGTCTGGATTTGGTATCAGATTAATACTAGCTTCGTAAAATGAATCAGAAAATGTTCCCTCATGTTCTGTTTTCTGGACGAAATCGTTTAGATTTGCGCTAATCCTCCTTCACGTGTTTGGCGGAATTCTCTAGTGAAAATAGCTGCCCCTGGAAATATCTTTGGGGAGAGTCTTTAAATTCAAAATTTAATTTCCTTAATAGTTGTAGGTATTCAGAGTACCCGTTTCATATTGGAAGAGTGGGGCGGTTCATGCTCTTCTAGGAACCGGCCCACTCTCATCTAGGATGTGCGACTTACGTGCTCCGACTGTTCGCTGAGTTCCCTCCTGCCCTCCGCTACCCGGAGAGTCTGCGGGGACCCTCCCCTGCGTGTTCTGGTGTTGCTGGTCTTCTCTCCGCTTCTCCTTCCTGGAAGTTTATCAGCTTATTGATATTTTAAATAATCAGCTCTTCCTTTCATTGATTTTCTACATTGTTTTTCTGTTTTCCATTTCATTGATTTCTGCTCTTTATTATTTCCCGCCTTCCTTCCGCAGCTGTTGTGGGTTTATTTTGCTCTTCTTTTTCTGGGTCCTTATATAATTGAGTGGAGACCTTTCCTCTCTTTCAGTGTAAGCATTTGGGGCTATAAACGCCCTTCTCGGCATTGCTCTGTCTGTATCTCACGGCTAAGTTTCAATGTGTTGTAATTTCATCTCCATTTGGTTTGATGCCTTTTTAAATTCTCCCAGAGGCTTCCTCTTCGATCCATGGATTACTTTAGATGTGTGTTGTTTAGTTTCCAAGTGTTTGGAGGTTTTCCTGCTGTACTTCTGTTACTGGTTTCTACTTTGACTCTCTTAGGGTCAGAGAACATACCCTCTACATGGTTTCAATTCTTTAAAATTTGTTGAGGTTTTCTTGGTAGTCCAGGATGCAGTCTCTCTTGATATACATGCTTTGTAGACAACTGGGAAGAACGCGTGTCTCGCTGTTGTTAGGTGGAGTGGTCTATAAATGACGATTGTTTGATGACCTTCTAAGTTTATCTCAAGACTTTGAGATCATTAGCTCTTGGAGGTTATGGATATATTACTTTTGCCAGAGACTTCAGAACAGGCGATCTGAAGTCCTGCTGATTCACCAGGGAGGCTGGCGAAGCCTCCTTCCTGCTGGTTCTCGCCAGTGGGGTCGCCAGTTTTCTCCCGGGCGGGCATGAGCCACTCAGGAGCCCAGAGCCTTGGGTCAGCGGCAACTCAGCACACGGCTCCGTGCAAGTGTCCCTGACAGTTTTACTCTTATCATTTCAAGAGATGCAACACAAGGACGTTTTCCTCCTTCTCCTCAAGTCATGGAATACTTCACTCAGAAGGAGCCTTGGGTCACCTGGTCTGCTTCAGCAGGTGAAGGGATGAGTTCTCAGGAGGTTAATTTAGGTGGATTAATTTTCTAATTTTTAAATGAAATTAACATGTGGGTTTTTTTAAGATTTAATTTTTTTTTTAGGGGGGGAAGGAAAGGAGAAAGAGAAGGGGACAAACATCAATGTGTGAGAGAAACATCGATGAATTGCCTCTCCCATGTCCCTAACGGGACACCTGGCCAGCAGCGCAGTCCTGTGCCCTGACCAGGAATCGAACCGGTGACCCTTCAGTTCGTAGGCCGGCACTCAATCCACTGAACTACACTATACAAATGTATAGGATACAGAGAAGCAAAAATAAGAAAATAAAATTTGCATATAATCTTGCAGCCAAAAAATAACTACTGTTACTGTTTTGGAGTGTATCCTCCCAAGGTTTCCAAAAATGGATCGCACTGTTTTACAATCTTTTTCTGTTTTTGCTTTAACAATAGACATGACCATTTTCCAAGACATTCTTTCTGACAGCAGAACATGATTCCACAATACAGTTACGCCATCGTGTATTCCATGCCATTTGATAGACGTTGGGGTTGTTACAGTTTTCATGACGTGAAATAACACTGGCATCTCTGTGCACATGCATGGTTGTTTCCTAGAAATGGCAGGTTCCCTTTGGTTGTAGTGAAGGGTTAGGCGTAGAGTCAGCACAGATTACGTGGAGGCGGGGCCACGCCTCGTGCAGGCTCTCAGTGTTCTAGGGCACGGACTGATGGCCAGCTGGAGCCAGGAAGCGACCGCTGCCCTCCCAGGAGCATAGACCTGCTGGAAAAGACAGGTCTGTGAGCATCCACACCTTCCTGTGAGGTACCTGGCTTCGGGCCAGCCAGGAAACAGGAAACCGGGCAGGGTGTATTCAGCCTGGGACCTGAGCCTCGTAAAACCAGTCACCTAGCCCGGTTTTGCGTGCCAGGCAACAAAAGGGCAGACTTTCGCCTGCTTCCGTTCCCTGAGAACACCGGGTTTTGCACTTGAAATGCGCCTTGAACTCGCTTTGTCATAGTAATTGCCCTCGTAAAATGCACCAGGTCACTCCGGGGAGATGTCCCCCAGTTAGAGACCCAGACCTGCCTGCTTTTTATAGCTGGTGCGGACAATGGGACGGCCACAGCCCTGGCCACTTTGCTGAGAGGCCACTCAAAGGACAGGTGGGTGGCCTGGAGCAGTCCAAGAGGGAAAGAGCATTTGAAGGTGGACGGGAGAAGTCCCAGGGTGCCGCCGGGGGCCAGAGCCTCCGGGGAGGTAAGGCGCGCAGCTCCCCACCACGACAGCGGAGCCCCAGGCCATAGCACATGGACGCGGACCACGCTGGTCCGCAGATGCTGTCCTTTGCCATCTGTCTTTCTCTTTTGGTCTGTAGAAAAAGAAGAATTAATCCAGAGCGTGCTGACCCAGGTCGCAGAGCAATTCTCAAGGTACAGACTCTTCAAATAACATAATCTCCGGAGATGAGATGCTTGTTCCTTTTAATAGCAGCGGTGGCCTCTTCTCCAAGGTCTCTCGGCCAGCAGGCACTTACCTAGAGGGGCCGCCTTCCACACGCAGTCCTTCTGTGACCTCTGTAACTAAGCCACTTCTGTGGGGGCCAGGAAACACCTGCCTCACACCAAAGACCACGTGAGGTGGGCACTTTTAGAGGGAGAGCTCATATTGCCGCGAATCTCCTCCACTGGCTCTCCTGGGACAGGGAGTGCAGCCTGCGAGAATCGCCGCCCTTTTTAAACAGGCCTTCTCACGAAGACCCTGCGTAGACATGGGTCCTTCTCATTCTGGGTTATCCTCCAGTTCCGGAGCCAGTACTTGCCGTTCCTCAGCTGTTTCGCTGCGGCATCACCCTGCCTGCCCCAGGGGAATGCACTCAGGGAGAGGGCATGTGGGTGGTGCTTTCCAAAAGCCCAGGAATTGTTTAACTGAATGGGTTGGAGCCCGGAGAGGGCACACCAGGTCCCCTGAAGGTGGCCTGTGCCCAGGGCCGGGGGAAAGGCACGGCTGTCCCAGCTGAGAGCAGAGCACCCCCTCATTCCCAGGGTGGAGAAGGAGACATCCGTGCTGGCAACGTACTGCCGTGTGTTCCCACCTGGGAAGTACACCCTCCAGACAGTCTGAGGGCATCTCTCTTTCCTCCCTCCTACCTCCAGACAGTGCGAGTTCCTTAAATGAAGCTCCTTTGTACCCGCACCTCCCTTGCCCACCTGCACGCCTCCTCCCTGGCAGTGATGCAACAGCTGTTTGCTGAACCCCTTGCAACTTCGACGATCTGACTTATGTCTTGTCTTCTTTTTTTATTCCTAGAGCATTTAAAATCAACGAACTCAAAGCAGAAGTTGCAAATCACTTGGCAGTGCTAGAGAAACGTGTGGAATGTGAGTGGAGCTTTTGTTTCCTTTTGGCCTGTATGTCTTTGAACCTCTATTTACGTGACCTCGTAAACCAGTGGTGAGGGGTGAAGGGAAGTATGTCTTTTCTTTGTGAAATGCCTAAAAATTAATTAATGTTAACAGAGGCTAGACCAGCGACTAACCCAAGCATTTTAAAAGTAGCAAGTACACAGTAACATGTTACATGTTACAGTAACCACTTGTAAAGAAAGCATTCCTTCCGGGCAGAAGGGAACATAATGAAAACAGGAAGTCCTTGACTTAGACCTCTCTGGACAGGAGCATCTGCTGAATATCTCCTGTGCCTCTTTTTACATAAATGAGGACACGCTGACCTGCACTGTGCCGTGCTGGGGCGCTGTGTCTACTGTCACTACCTCTCGGTTCCCTGTCAACACAAAGGACGGCAGACAACCTGCTAGAAAGCAAAGAGAATCAGTGCAAGTCTTGATTCAGTGACCAAACAGCCAAACTTCTGGGAGGAAAGCAGCGTCAAGTCACGCGTCCTTTATGTCCTCGTCCACAAATAAGGAACCGTGCTCGAGTCCCTCACGGCCCCCGTCCCACTCCCAACGCGGCAGGCTCTCCGCCAGAGTCAGGGCAGAGGGTAGCAGTTCAGAGTGTCATGTCTGTTAACCTCGGGGGTGACCAAACCAAACCCAGACTCGAGGTCATCGGGGTTGAGGTGGACCAAACACTGTCCAGCTGATTCATACCCTTAGGACTTTGCTGCATGCCACCTTTCATTATTTTATATGAAGTGCTTGGGTTTTTTCAAGAAAAGAAATTTAGGGCCATGCAAAAACCAATTCACCTAAGTAACTTGAAACACGATTCACAGTCATACTTTTCAAAGGGTGTTGACATTTTTTAAAACATCTTCGCCTCTCCAACTTCAAAACAGTTTTATTTTCCCCACTGATGACGGAGAAGCCACAAAAAGATAAGTGATTTGCTCAAGTTCACTTAGCAAATTTGAAAAGTAAGTAAACCTGGGACCAACTGCTCTCTCTGCCTGCTGCCCTCCCTTCTGTGACGTGTCACCATCCTCCGCTTCTGGCCAGGCCCCCCACCCCACAATGGAGGCCTAAGAATGTAGGTTAGAAGGCAGGCTGCACGCAGCTGGGCTTGAGCTGCGGCCGCAGACAGCGGTTACGGCAGCACTGAACAGATTTTTCCAAAGTATTTAGGGGAGCTCCCATGGTCACCAGGAGGGCTCAGCTATGCAGCAGGAAAGATGCCCCAAACCCCAGCTTAGCAGACTCCGTGAGGACAGGGAGTTGCTGTGTCTGAACCCCACCTGCATGGCACCTGCTGCGCACCTCGCAACCTGTTCTCTGCCGCCCATGGCCCCCACGGCCGCTGCTGCAGATATCGGGCTGCTTCTCCATGGACTGGCTACAGATCCCAAGTCTGGACGGAGAGGCACTATGTGTCCCCACCCTAGCTGCAAGAGAAGCCATAAAAGGTGCATTAGTGCCCTGTGGCTGTCATGACAAAGTACCCCAAACTGGGAGGCTTGAAATAACAGAAGTGAATTCTCCCACAATTCTGGAGACCGGAAGTCCAAGATCAAGGAGTCTTCAGGGTCGGTTCCTTCTGGAGGCTGAGGGAGAATCTGTCCCAGGCCTCTTCCAGCTGCTGGTGGCTACCAGCCACCCTTGGCTTGTGGCCACATCACTCCAAACTGTCTTCACAGGGCCTCTCTCCCCTCTGTCTCTGTGTCAAGTCTCCTCTGCCTGTCTCTTATAAAGACACCTGCCTTTGGATTTAGAATCCACCCTAGTCCAAGATGGTCTCCTCTCGAGAAATCTGCCAGGAACTGTTTTCTAAATAAAGTCCCATACACAGGTCCTGGGACTTAGGGTGTGAGCACATCTTCGGGGGGAGAACACAGTCCAAGGCACCACGGTGAGCGTTTGGCATTTCCTTCTTCTGCAGTGGGAGGCTAGCTCAGCTTCCCACCAAGCCCCACAGCAGGAACCACCAGACACGGAAAAAGGTTCAGCCAAAAAACACAGAAAATGAAAAATATTCGCTGCCGAGGCCCCGTCCCCATTTACAGAGGGGAAGGTCGCCACCAGGCGTGCAAATGCCCAGGGGCAGCGGATCCCTCCTGCTCTGCACCCCCTCCTGCCCTCTGCCTGCCTCGTCTCCCACTCCCCACACAGAAGCCAGCTCCAAAGCCTGCCGTTAACTGGTAACCAGGCAGGCTGAAGAGACCTGAAGGAGTTTTCAAAACCCCTACAGAGTGCTATATTGACCTCAACTTGGGGGGCTTCCAACGTCTGGCTGTGGGGACAACGATCAGGCCAGGAAGAGTTTTTATTTTGCCTTCAAGCGCCATGTGAATTAAGGACCATTAAAGGACGCAGCCCATAGGACCTTCTCCCCTGGCCTGTCAGAGCCCCGGAATTCTCCACAACTGGCTTGTGTACTAGGGGGAGGGCAGCTCCCCGTGGGGCCTTTGGGGAAACCACAGAAATTGGCAAATTCACATGGTTGCCTGAAGAGGCACCACCCCTTCACCCTCAGAGCTCAGGCTCCCGGCATAGGTAAAACTACTGCTGTTTTTACCAAGTGTGCTCATTTCTGGCACCAAGGCCCAGGAGGCAAGAATGGCATGGAGGGAACTGGCCCCTCCCAGGAGCAGGGAGGGAGGCAGGAACAGTCTAGGAACTGTGGGCTTGACATTGGGTCCCCCGCGGTCTCACTTGGGAGCCTCTGCTCCAGCCAGCACCCAGCTTCCCTGCCTGCCCAGCTCCCGTCAGGAACACGGCCGTAGGTTCACCCTGCCCCCCGGGAAGGGCCGCGATTCCAACTCTTGACCTCCCTGAGCTCCCCCTGGCTTTGGGCGGGCGCTCTCCCGGTCCTTCCGGCTGCCGCCTCTCAGCATCCAGCAGCCTCTACACTAGCAGAGTTGGCAGGGTTGTCTCGCCTGCGCTAAGCCCCAGAGGGTATGAGTTCCACAGAGTCACCTGGAGGCAGCAGTGCCTTACCCCACGGATGCGGGTAACCAGGACATGGCGGGCACCTTGGAAGGGGGAAGGAGAGTCCTTTCGAGCAGAGGGGTCCTGCAGCTGTACCCTCTGGTAGGTCACGTGGGGAAAAGGTCACCCCAGCTACTCAGAAGGTCAGCCCCGACTCTGCACAGCTGCCAGAGCAAGCTGGCCGGGGCTACTGGACCAGGGAGGCTGCCGGAAACACAGCTGCCCAGGCCAGAGAGAGACTCTCTCGCATTGCCTCTCCCTCACACGCAGCACACGCGTGCATGCACACATAAACACACAGAGACACTGGCACATGCACTCCATGCACACACGCCCCACATGCACATACATGTAAACACAGACACATACATGTCCGTACACGTAGTCATGTGCCCACACGTGTGCTCTGTCTGGTGTAGATGAGCTCTTATTGGCTGTTTTCTTCTTCTTGAGTTCAAGAAGACCTCCAGCTAGCGCCGGCCACCTGCAGGGCAGTATGACATTGTTTGACTTGTTTTAAATGGAATTTCCTGCTTTTTTCCCCACCTTCTCAAACATACAGTTCTTCTGAGTCAAATGTAAATGTCTCCATTTCCTCAGTTCTCTTTGAAAGCTTCTCTTCCTTTCTGTGTAAAATGGTGGTCATCTTTCAGGTGTCTGGGGCCCTGCCGAACTCAGATGGTTTTGTAGACAAAGGACACCCCAGGCCGCACCTGCTTCCTGGTTGGAGATGAAGCGTCACAGGGGCCCCAATTCCTTCCTTGTTTACTGGACACTGGCTGCTGTGCTGGGGTCCCCGTGTGGGCACAGGGCTGCCCTGTGCCCAGGGCCTGGACCAAAGCCTAACTACAGGGAGAGGTGGCCCCGTGGGTCATGCAAACAACCCAGGAGGCTTGAAGCTGAAACCCAACCTGGCTTTTCTCCTTGTCACTCGGGAAATGTGCTTTATGTGAATTCTTACCAAAGTCCCTGGAGGAAGTGTTGAAACGCGGCCTCATGGCCTTAACAGCTTGAACTAGCTCTGCAGCTGGAGGAGGGCCTCGCCGCCCCCGAGGGCTCCTTCGGAGGCCCGGGGAGGCTGGCGGAGAACATAGCGGCCTCCGTGACCTGTTCTGCTGCTCCAGCCCGCCGAGACCCCATCCCCGAAGCCGGCGTCCCTCTTAGAAAATCATCCTTAGAGGTCCTCTCTCACGGTGGCCTGTGACTTGTCCACGGAACCACCTCTGAAGTCCACAGGAGGACAACCAGTTTCCCGGTGGTGCTCCTTCTGTGGGACAGCCTGCCCGGGCCAGGGCTGGCGGGGAGAATAGACCGCAGCCTCCCATGCTGAGTGGGGCCAGGGAGCCTGTGCTGTCGTTTGGGTTTCTGGCCTGTGCCCACCTCTGTGTAAGGTCCGAGATGGACAGGTGGGGCCACATGCATGACACCGACATCCAGTCGCGACTCAAGTCCCACTGGAGTCTGCACAGGACTCTAGGGGAAGCCCAGCTCCTTGGCTGGGCCTTCCCCCTCCTCTGGGCAGGGGCAGGCAGGGCTGGAGTGGGTCCAGGAGGGGAGCTGTGCAACTCCCAAAAGCAGCCCCGTGTCTGGGAAAGGACTGAGAGGCAGGGGGCCAGCCTGCTGGTGCCTGGCCTGCAGCGCGCTGTCACCATCTCGGCTCCGCCACCCCCACGCCCCACTCTCTAATCCCAGGACTAGCTGTTTTTCTCTTCCATTGATGAATGTAGGACTTTTGCCATCTCATTACTCACCATCAGTGTCCTTGGCAACCAGGCCCTTCATAAAGGTAATTACCATGAATGCTGAGTCTCTGGGGTTCAAAGTAGTGATATGACACTGCGTGGGCCAAAAGACTTCGTTTTAACATCACCCCCAATGACTGGCCAAGGAGTCTGATCTGCATCCACTTGCAGGATCGATACGGTCACACATTATGCACCTGCCAAACTCCGTGAGCCAGGAGACAGTGGCTGACATGTGGAGTGCCCTTGACTTACTGATAACGGGGAAAAAGCAAGTGAGAAAGCAGAACAAATAACATGATCCCAATTTCGTCTTTTTAAAATTAAGGTAGAGAGTTAGAGTACGTGGGGAGGGGGGATGTTTGGAAGGATACATGTCAATATATATAAGACTAAATGGGTGGTTTTTTGCCCCAGTAAGATCACCGATAAATTTTTTAATATTCTTCGAGATGCTCTGTATTTCCTGTTTTCTATAATTATCACACGTCATTTTATATAAAATGATGTTGGAAGCATAATAAATGTAACCATGGACCTTCACTGGCCGGGGCACAGCTACCCTGTGGACTCTATACTGCAAGCTTCATCTCTTCCCCATATCTGCTCACTTCTCGGATCCAGGTCTATGCCACGTGCCAGGTCTCTTCTCCACATCTATTCACTTTGCAGAATTTTCTACCCTTCCTGTGTCAGGAAGACTGAGGTCCTCCTTGCCTTCAATGCTGAATCTATCGTTTGCTGACGTCAGTGTGCCCCGGGCAGACCCACAGACATACCTCCACTGTGGTTGTCTCTTCTGCGGGGTGACCATCCTGCTGTGTGGGCCAAGGCCTGGGAGCGCCTGGGAGGCCACCCACAGCGCCCCCCTGTCCAAATGCAAACCGTGATGGGTGTGTGCTGATGTGTCTCTTGGAGGAGGACCTGTGGCTTTCATCGACTTCCTCATCGGGTCTGTGACGCAAAACAGCAGAGAACACCCCACTCCAAAAGGGAGGGTGCGTGCTCTGAGCGAGTGGACAGAAACGAGCCCAATGTCATGTTCCTTACGTTTCCCCAGTGGCTGCACACCTGGCATCAGCCAAGACAGCCGCCTTGCTGGTCCAAACCACTTGCATCTAAGCCCCCAGGCTTTGGTCCCTTGTCCTGATAGAGGAGGGACAGTGCCCCAGGCATGGCACAGAAGCAAGTCACTGGGACTAGATTTGAGTATCAGGTCCTCCAGACTCCCGTCACTTTGGGCAGAAAGAAGCAGTGTTTTCACATATCCTT
The DNA here is from genome assembly GCA_004026545.1 of Mormoops blainvillei. Lineage (NCBI taxonomy): Eukaryota > Metazoa > Chordata > Mammalia > Chiroptera > Mormoopidae > Mormoops > Mormoops blainvillei. Next base: position 21,364 of record PVJD01010860.1, read on the forward strand.
GCCCCCATTTGGCGCAGACCCTGGGAACATTTAGAAACCCTGCCCGGGGAGGCAGTGATTCCAGCTGGCTTCCCTGGAGCTGCCCTTGGAGAGTTTCCCCCGACATGTGCTCCGGGGCCAGAGCACTTCCTTGGGGGTGGGAGGAACTGCCGAAGTCACTGAGTCGCTTTGTTTTCCTTAGAAATCTCAGCATTTTATTTTTAGACATATTCAGGGTCGCACTTGATGAAAAGGGGACTAGAATGGCATCGTGGGTCGTGCCTTTTTGCATAAAACTTGAGGTATGATTACAAAGCAACAAAGCCAATCTTTTCTATTTCTCGTGAAAAGACTCTAATCTAGAAGCCTTTCCAAAGCTGCCTGCCTTGGGGCAGCATTTCTGGACAGAGCGAACGTCGAGAAGTTGAACACAGGCTTGGAGGCCTGAGCCCCAGCTCATTCTTTGATGGAAACCGTGTCCTGGCTTTTCGGGCACACCTCTGTCATGGGGCTCCGTGGGCGACCTCCTGCCCAGGTTCTGCCCATCCTTCAGGTGGCCGGTTAATTTCCCACCCTTCGTGAGTCCTCCCGGGCAACTGCTCGTCTCAGTGAAGTGTTTGTCCTTGCCGGGAAGGCTGTAGTCCTGCCTCTTGAGGCATCGTTGCATTTTAGTGCCCTGGGGCCACATTCTCCCTCACCCCCACCCCCACACTTGTTTGTTTGTTGTTGTTGTTTTTGAGAAGTCAAGGGACTTCTCTGTCCCTTGTCCTCAGCTCATGCTTAGGGGTATAGAGAAAGAAAGCTGGAAGTGGGTACAGGAAAAGTCAAGATGCAGGGAGCAGGGAGGAGGGACCTCCATCCCATGAAACCCCCCAAATGACGGCCGCAGCCCACACTTGGCCACAGAACAGGCCCACGGTGTTAGTGCTGAAAGGGGGGCGGGGGCGGCTGAGTATCAGCAGCACGGGCGGGAGCGGGAGCCCCGTCCCTGAGTCAGCCTTCCTGCCAGGGACTCGGACGGGTGGCCACCGCTCACCAGCCTGGCAAGAGCTTCCCCATGTAGCCATGGTAACCCCCTTGTTTCTCTTTGTCGCCAGTGGAAGGACTAAAAGTGGTGGAGATTGAGAAATGCAAGAGTGACATTAAAAAGATGAGGGAGGAACTGGCAGCCCGAAGCAACAGGTAAGGTCTGCGCTGGGTGAGCCAGCCCACGGGCTGCAGGGGGACTAGAGGGGGATCCAAATAGATGGGGGGTGGGGCGCGGGGGGCGCGCTGGTCTTTGTTCTCACAAAAGCACAGCTGGAACATCGGATCCGGCTCTGGCTGGGGCAGCGCAGTCTGGGGGCGGCGGGGCCCTGGCGATTTGCTTTTCAATTACCGAGCTTTCTTATCACAAAAGGGAGTTAGTGGCCGAGACGGGGAGGCTGACTGCATATCACGGGGGCTAATCCTCCACGTCAACGTGGTAGGGGTAACTCGCCCAGACTGAAAGAAGTTGACACCACTTTAAAAGAAGGGGAACAATGAAAAGAAAAGGTTCTCGGCTGACAAAGGACAAGTGTCCTGGTGCCCCAGACGTCCCCCTCCTGGGTGGACGTCCCCATAGCACAGAGCAGCAGGTCCGGGGAGGAAGGCCTCCAGCTGTCCTGGACACAGAAGTCACTTGTCCTGCCACACAAGAAAGGGGTCCATCCACACAGGCCCCCAGGAATCCAAAATTCCGGGGAAAAAAGCCCCCAGGGTTCTTCATTACGCCGCCGGCTGTCACGTGGCCCCTCACCCCGGACCCCGCTGCTGAGCTTACAGCAGGGCCTCCAAGGGATCGAGTGGGGACGAACGACCCCAAGTACAGCCCTGCAAACGTGCCCAGCTGTCTTACAGAGAGCCACCTAACAGTTTGGAGAACTCTGCCTGGTTTGCAAAGGTTGAGTGCAGCCTCTTTGGTGGAGGGTGTGGCCGTGTTGAAGGGTCTCCCAGGGCAGGAAGTGAAGGGTTACAAGGACTGGGGCTGGGACTTGGCTTGGCAGCTGGAAGGACACTCAGACCCTACGTGACCCTTGTCACGGCGTCACCCTCGGCTCGGGACTTACATGGCTCAGCTTGGTCCCAGCTGCCCGTGTGCCCCACCTGCCATATGCCGGACCTCCATCCTGTGGCCAGTCCCATTGCCCAGTTAGCCAGGCCCGGTTGGCCATGCTTAGCCCCAGCCCCTCCTGACGGGCCTCAGACTGGCTGCCATGGCGGAGCGCCACATCCGCTGTGGTGAGAGGCGGCGACCCAATGTGGCGCCCACTGGAGGGAGCCACCTGGCACAGCTGCCCTCTCTGCCCAGGCCCGGTGGGGGCAGGTGGTCTCAGAAGGGGATGTGCGTCCAGTGCAGGTGGCTTTTCTAATTGTCCTCAGCATCTGGGAGAGGAGGATTCAAACCCAAGTCCTGGTCTTCGGCCTGACACCGAAGGCTCCCAGAGTGTGACCTCTTGGCTTCAGCCCCTCGTCTATACAACAGGCTGAAGAACCCCCTGCCCTGAGGGTGTGTCTCGGGCTGGGATGGTATCCCCTTGGGTTCCTTCCCGCCTCTGTGGGTGTCACCTCACCCAGCAACAGGTTTCACCCCCAGAGCTCACGGAACGCTAGGCGTTCTTCATCCTCTCGTCCCGTCTCAAATGACTGAGGCCGCCTGCTCAGAGCAGCCGGTGCAAGTCCTGAGCCCCAGCCTCGTGGTCTTGCCCCCATGGGTCTCGGGTGCCCTCGCTCCTCCCCCTCCCTCCCCTTCTATAGAAGCCAGTCCGAATGGCCAGGGGAGAGGGGGTTGGCGCTGCCCCACTGGTCCTGCGGGTCAGATTGCAAGGGAAAAACAACATTTTGTCCAAGTTGTGTTAATTTCCTGTGGCTGCTATAACAAAATGCCACAAACTCGGGGGCTTAAAACAATTGAAATTTATTCTCTCCCGGCTCTGGAGGCCAGAAGCCTGAGAGCGAAGTGTCAGTAAGGCCACGGTCCCCCTGAAGGCCCTGTCCGGGCCTCACCCAGCCTCAGACGCAGGCTGTCCTTGGGGTACCCCGCATTGTAGAGACATCACTCCCGTCTCTAGGGCTGTCTCCACGTGGCCACCTCCCCTGCGTGTGTGTGTGTCTGTGTCCAAATGTTTCCTTTCTAAAAGGACACCAGTCACACTGAATTAGAGCCACCCTAGTTAACCACAGTTAACTACATGTTAATTGTGTTAACCGCATGTTAATTAATTACGTCTGTAACAGCCCCACTTCCAAATGAAGTCACATTCACAGATCCAGGGCTAGGACTTTAACATGTGACTTCTGTGGGTTACAGCTCAACCCACGGCATACCACTGGGGAAGACGCACCTGATTTCAGAGCCTGTGAGAGAAAGTCGACCCGGGGCCCAGAGGCAGGACGTCTGTCATCTGCAGGGCGCGCTCTAGAGCAGGCGGGCCGAGCTGACGGGCGGTGGGGGCTGGGACTCACCACGGTAATGTGGGGGCTCTTCTGCACCCTCCCCCGAGAAGCACATTCTAGAGCTCACAGCTCCAAAATCCAAAGAAAAGACCCCCTGCGTCCTAACCGCTTCCAAAGGCGACATTCTCGGCAGACAGTTCCCACAGCATTCCATCTAGGCGAGAGACGAGACGCGTAAATGTGACTCTTCGATCAAAAACAGAACCAACGGGGCGGGACAGGGGCGGGGGGAGGATGACGGGCGTCTCGAACGTCGCCAACACATTTAGAACAGAGAGGCCCAGAGACCTGGGCTCAGGCTGAGTCCACAGCCGCGTCACCCACGTTGGGCCCTGGCCCAGGCGCCCAGCAGCGCCTTCTGGGCCGGAGAGAACAGCCCTTCCCTTTTCTTTATGGAGAAACAAACTGAGAAGCAGAACAATGTGTGGTTTGCACCCTCTCTTCTGTCTGTTGATGGCGGGGTTCCATTTCAGTCACACCGGGGTGCCAGGTAGCAGTTCAGCATCGCTGGGACCAGGCTTGTTAAATGCGACTCCCCATGCCGTGCTGGGGAGAAACCGCACCTCTGAGCAGCTCTGTCCGGGGATGTCGACCCAGCCCTGCCTCTCTGGGAGGACAGAGAACAAAGGCCCCCGGCCAGGTGAGCCGCACCCTGTACCCAGGCACCAGCGGCTAATGAACCTAAAGTGCTGAGCCACACACACCCACTCACAGGCGCCCTAACAGGGTCTGTCTGCCCCTGACCTCTCTTTCCTCTCAGGGAGTAGCAGAGAGTGGACAGCAGTCAGGTGGTGGGCAGGCTCACAGATGCCCCCGAATAGGCTGTGCTCCCCAAAGACACACACCTTGGGATTTCTCTTGTCTTTTTCTCCTCACAAGGAAAGAGGTCCAGTTGCCTGCTTGGATTTAGGGCACAGAGTGGAGCTTGTTGGTTGACCCCAGGCAGGGGAGGGCTACAGAAACATGGGTGGCATCAGAGGACTCTGGGGGTCTGTCATCTCCACTTTATCCCAAACAAATTGGCCTAGTCCATTGGCCTAGACCAATGGACTGAGCCCCAGGGGAGCGGAGGCTGAGAGCCCAGGAAATGAAAGCAAAAGTATGCCCCAAACGGAATGAAAAGAAAAGGCACCATGTCAGCGGCTCTGTCAGCTGGAGGATGCTGGTTCCCATGGCAACAGGGCACAGAGGGAGCAGGCAGGGTCGCCTGGCGAGGTGGGAAGGCCCTGGCACGAGTTGCCAGGCACCCCACAGGCACTCCCAATGCCGAGATTTTCGAGGGAGCAGCTGGATTCCAGCATTCCGACCGTCTTGCCTGGTGAAAGTGTCCACAGCCCTCCTGGGAAACACACATGACCTACCTGGGCCACACGTGTGTGGATGTTTATACTAAAGGGGTAAAAAGCAGAAAACAGATGACGATGACAGTATTAGGTGCACAGACCAAGTTCCTCGCTGCTCGGAAATGTGTAAAGGGGGTTTCTCCTTCACAGGGTGACAGTGGCAATCATTTGGTGGGTACCTCTTATTGGTTCATTTTGTGACTCTTGTTACAGCCTCCCCACATAGCCCTGTCACAAGCAACTAGGATGTAAGCGTCGGGCTGAGGGGAGGAGCAACAGCGTGCCAGGAGAATAACGCCGACGGCTCTTTCTTCAAAAAGGAATAGATGTATAATTCTGAGTTTGCAGGCAGCACAGCCTCCGTGGAAAACCATCTACACCAACGAAGGGGCGTGAATCACCGAGAGACAGGCGGCAGCCACCGCGCCCCCAGTTGAAGCCCAGGCACCGATTTCCCAGATGACTTTTGGTGTATAGACATCTAGTTTTGAAAGACAACTAAGAAATATTGTGTCGTAACCTCTTGTCACTTACAGCATTGTGAGCACTGAGTAGGTCGAACTTTAACCCACATCCAGCTCATACATTGTTCCAGAAGGCACAGGGCAGAGCTGCTGCCCACTCACCGACGGGCTTTTTCCCTCATACTTTGGTGAATATTTTGGCTCTCCCTTCAGTACCTACCGTATACAGCGTTTCTTTTTCCCTTGTCACCCAAAATTCCCTCATGTCACATCATTTTTTTAACTGCCTTCAAGATCACACGACAGTCCATCTTGTTGACGTACCGGTTTAAATTAGTTCCCACATGGGGCTGTTTAAGTAGCTTCTCGTTTGCCCCAGTGCTTTCGTAACAACAGGTAGCACGGCGATGAATACCTTTTGTTCACGGAGCTATTTGCTTGTGTCCAATTTCTCTCTTAAAATAAATTCCCCAGAGTAGACATACAGGCGTCAAGGATATGGGCTTCTTTATAGCTCTTATTATACAGCATTAAATGGCTGTCCCAGAAGGTGGAGCTTTATTTACAAACTGCGCGAGCTGCCGCCGTCACGCACTGATGTGCTAGCCCCCTGCCACCAGCCTGGGAATCTGGAACAAGGCGGTGCGGGCACTCGTGCTTTCCGTTGGCAGGAGGATGGAGAGCATGTTCACATCCAAGAAAGTTAAGGTCCCCAAGTGGGGAGGGGGCCGTGGAGCGGCCAGCGCTCCTGGGGCGGCCCTCCACATCCAGCCCCCAGGTACATCCCACAGGCCAGCACACTGTCCCCGATATCGGAGGGTGGCTTTCCATCCAGAACATGCCTGGCTCCCTTTGTCCTGTTCTTATTTGGTGGGCCTTGACATTGAACAATGAAGAACACAGAGCCAGAGAGCAAATTCATCGGTCAGCGTGTGTGTATGGGGACAGTGGACACACCCTGGAGGCCTTTCTCGGGGGAAGGACTTGCTTTCAGTGAAGCTGATCTCTGCGAAGCAACGCCCAACGAGCTTGTGGTGTGTTGAGTGAATAAAACCCATTGCCAGCCCAGCTGGTGTGGCTTAATTGGTTGGCGTGACATCTCGTGCACCAAAAGGTCGCAGGTTCAATTCCTGGTCAGGGCACATGCCTCGGTTGCGGGTCCAGTCCCCGGTTGGGGAGCGTGAGAGAGGCAGCCAGTTGCTGTTTCTCTCTCACATTGATGTCTCTCTCTCTCTCTCTGGAATCAATTTTCTTTTTAACTTAAAAAAAATAAAACCTACTTGCCAAAGAGTGAGTTCTTACAATTACGTCTTGTTTTAAAGCACGAGGGCTATCCATGCATGCCCGTGCCTAGGATAACCTGGAAGGACACCCCAAACAACAAGAGGTATTTCCCAGGGTGTGAGATTTAAGAGGAAAGAAGCGGGTAAAGTGGGAACTTAGATCTTTTAAAATGTTACTTTATCTACTTCCGTGTTTGAATTTTTTTAGAATGAAAGTGTTTTGTGTTAATCATTTTAAAATGTTTTCAGGAGCTTGTCTGCAATGAAGGCGGTGAGTTTCCCAGACCCCAGCGTCCAGCGGGGTGCCTGGGGCGTCAGCAATGAGGCGTCGCTGGCTTTAAGACTGTCTCCCACAACAAATAAGACCGAAGGGGTTTGTGGGTTCTGCTTGTGGTTTAGTTTGGGGCTTCTGTTTGTTCGGCTTTGCTCCGAGGAGGTCCCCGCCGTCCACTGCCCACGTGAGCACCAAGACCGAGCAACAGTGGTGAACTCATCCTCGCTTTTTCTTCCCTTTTAGGACCAGCTGTCCCTGTAAGTACAGTTTTTTGGATAACAACAAGAAGTTGACCCCTCGACGAGATGTCCCCACTTACCCCAAGGTGAGGTGCAATTCTGCCTCTGAAGAAAGCACGGCTGTGCCCACAGCCCCAGGGCACAGGCCCTGCCCCCCCCAGCCCCCGCCCCTGATTTCTGTGCATTGGTAAGAACAGCCCCTGCCCTGGCCCCAGGCTCCAAACGAGTACAGAAGAAGGGTCTCGGGTTGGCGGTCACCCACCTGAACAGTGCCGTCAGCTGATGAGGGAACGGCCCTGCCGGACTGATCTTCGGCACCCTGTAGAGCGAGTATTCGGGCTCACACTTGCTTGCAGGGACCGGGGCCCTGCAGGTTATCTGAGGTTTTAAGACGGACAAAAGTGTATTTCCCATAGGAAAGTGTGACCCAAGTCTCATGCTCAGCCCCAGGGGGCCACGAGGCCCAGCCCAGGTCAAAACTAAGGGGTTTCAGTGCTCCACTGCAGTTCCTGAAAAAAAGAAAGAAAACCCCCAAAACGTGGGAGAACACGGTGGCGGTTTTATGTCTAAAATTGCAGTTTCTGCTTCCTATGACGATTGAAACCCAACTCTGGTGGCCCATGGAGCCTGCCTTGGCTCACAGCTCAACCAGAAACGAGTTTCCCCTCCAGAAAAAAAAAAACTCGAAGTAGCTTCTGAGCCAGATTTGAATTTATACCAAGTAATTTTTTCCCCTTGACTTCACCTTCCTGTATTTTTTTCAAGTCAGGTTTATTGAGATGTAACTGATGTGCAGCGAGTGCCCCTTCTGTAGGTTCAGTGTTGTGAGTTTTGACAAACTTGTGTAGCCATGTAACGTCCGCCACAGTCAAGGGGTGGAGCATTCCCGTCACCCCAGAACGGCCCCACCTGCCCGCGTGGCCATGCCCGGCACTCTTGCCCTGCTCGGGCGGCCACTGGTGGGACCCCTGTCCCTAGAGTTTGCCCCATCCAGAATTTTTGTAGAATGTAGCCTTCAAGTCTGTATGCAGGTGTCCCTGACGGGAGGACAGGAGAAAACATCCACCATCCGCCAGCGGTGACCGGCCTTTGTCTCAGCACCAAGGCTAACGCCGCCGTCTGTCCTTTCCAGTACCTGCTCTCCCCAGAGACCATAGAGGCCCTGCGCAAGCCCACCTTCGACGTCTGGCTTTGGGAGCCCAACGAGGTGAGTGGGGGGCCTTCGGGGACCAGCGCCTCCAGACCGTGGGGAGACATCCCCAGCATGCTTCCCTTTGCTTTTCCCCTCTCTGTTCTTTTTGTTGTTTGACACTTGAGTCTGCGGGTTTTAGTTCAACTGACTGTTGGTAGACTCAGGGGGCCCTGGAGACAGAACTCAGGAAGGGAGTGCCAGACAGAGGGGCAGGCGGCCAAGTGCAGGGGCCTCCAACCCTGGGGCCCTGACGGCAGGTGCCAGCCCCCCAGGGAGCATCATTTCGGCATCATTGTGAGTCTGTGGGAGCCATCTGCTGACCCCACAAACACCCTCTCGGCTGGCCAGCTGCTGCCCACAGACACCCCTCCACCCTGCCGCTCTGTGAGGAAATAGCTGTCCGAGGACAGGCTTCCGTGGGAGAGTCGTGCTGGGCATAAGCGTCCGTGCGGGCGGCTGCGGTCCCCAGACACTCCCGAGCACAGGATCTGGGATGGAGAGGCGTCTCGTGCAGTGAGATATTGCTTTAAAATTTCCCTTTGCTGAGAAAACACAAACGTGGAGATTTTCTTTGCTTGGTCTAGTTACCTAATCAGATCAGTCACACCCCTCTCTTTCTGAGCCTCAAGAACACGAAAAGTCCCTCGTCACAGAAGTGAGGCCACCAAACTCTGCAGACTCTTCCCGGGTGTCCACTAACAGAGACAAGCAAAAAGGCTGCCCCCAGCCAACTGCCCACCGGGACAAGAACGGCAGCGGCGACCTCCCTGCAGATCGCAGGAAAAGGGGACTTTGCACCCAGAGCGTTCACCACCACTGGTCCGGCACCCAGGGCGCTAGACCCTCCAGGGGGAACCGTGCTCACTCGTTCATTCCTCCTCTCCCGGCGAAGCAGACACCTCAGCAGTACCCACCCAAAACCCCAGATTCTGCCCCCACCCACTGTGGCCACCCTGAGAGGAAACGGCCTCTGTCCAAGGGATTGTCCCCGAGCAAGCATCGAACCGGATGACACGTGTGCTCCAAAACACCGAGCCGCCAAGTAGCGCGCAGGGTGGGATCGTGGCCCTTGAGGAGCAGGAGGCATTTTAAGTGTGTGGCCTCCCCCGCCAGGTCAGTGCACCGCCACAAAGGGACCGGGGGTGGGAGGCCACGCGGCCAGGAGAAACAAAGTGTGAGGGCCTCTGGTCTCAGTGGCTCCCACTGAACAGGTGACCCAGGCTGACCTGTCCATGGACAAGCGGACACAACAGGTGGCCTAGAACATGCAGACCCCTGCCTCCAGCAGGTGGACAAGCACCGCTACTAGGGACATCTAGAAAAGACACAGTCCCTGACATCATTTTGACTTCAGCCCACCAGGAGCAAGAGTGAAGCGTGGGCCGCCGAGGGCGCAGCACCTGTGTGGGGTCTCGCTGTCGTTTCTGTCTCTGGGCGCAGGTGACCAGAGAGGGGACGCGCCCTCACCTTGAGAGGGTGAAGGATTCACGCATCCGTGATGGGAGGACCGTCTCCCTTCCTCTCACAGGCAGGGTGGACATACATGCTGGCTGTATAGAGGGCAGCCCTCAGGGCCGGCGGGGTGTTGGGGGAGCCAGGCAGCCCCCCACAGGTGGCCACCTGCCGGCCTGGGCTCCCACCAGTACGTCTCAACAGTCCTGGGAGACTGGTGGGGATTCTGGTGCTTCCAGAAAGTATCAGCTGCCTGCAGTGACAAACCAGAGATGCTCAAAGACAGAACCCCCGGACCTCTGCACACCTGGGGACACAATCAATTTTGGACAATGGGTGGCAAAGATGAACAACTAAAGGGTCATACCCAAAAACTTCAACAGCTCGTTGCCCCCTCAAAACTGCCCCTGGCCACCCACAAAGCAGCTGGCACCCTGCAAAGGTCAGAGCCCCCAGTGGAGGTGGTTCACCCCTCTCCCTTCAAGCAGGACCAGCGCCATGCCCAGCCTCACCCAGTGTTCCCTCTTCACGAACCAGGAATCCACAACTTCACACGGCTGCTGTCCCTGGCCAGCTCCTGGGATGAGGAGCATGGCTGCCTCTACCAAGCGCTGGGCTAATAGACCAGGTCTCCTGGTCAGCCGCTGAGTCCTCCACGCTCCCCGTCGTCCAGCCGTCCCGCTGGGGCCTGTCAGTGTCCCGGCTGCCAGCTTGGGAACAGATACACAACCACGTCACTCCTGCTCCAGACCCACTGCAGAAGTGGCTCCAGATGGTTTCGTCTGCCGATCATCTCCGACTCTTGACTCGGATTTCACAGCAGGCATTTCATTCAGCTCATCGGGGTGGCCTGGAGCCACGCCGGAACTGGTGGGGCGGGGGCGAGGGGCGTCGGGCCACAGCCCTCAGTCTGAGAGCCTGCCGTGGCTGTGCAGGCGCTGGGGCAGCTGGCGGGTGTGATGGAGGCAGGGCACTGGCAGTGGCCCTGGGGAGAGGAGCAGTCACTGATGTCATGGTCTGCCTGCCCCCCAGGGTGACATCTTAATTGTCTCTGCTTCTCAGCTCTCTGTCTCCCTGGGCTCTCCATCCAAGCCCTGCTATCCCAGAAGGCAAAGCCCACTTTGTCAAACTTTCATTTATTTAAAATAATTTAGTCTTTTTTCCCTTGCTTAATTAGCTCCAAAGCTCTGAGCAATATTTAAATAGATTATAACAGTGACAATAAATCCCCTTTGTGATGGAAAACAAACTCTATTTCAATTTGAGCAGGAGTTTCTTTAGAAGACAGTCGGTGAAGTAAGGTTTGGGAGGGGACGTTTACCCAGAACGAGCTCACCTTCCAGACACTACATTGAACACGTTAAATAGTGACTTCCGTCCCAGCGGGCCCCCGAGGGGCGCAGTGAGGCGTGTCTGGGATGTAAGTCATCAGAGCCCCTTGTTCCCCGGCTCAGGCGGGGCAAGGACCTTTCTGTCTATGAGGCACCGCCCTCAGGTCTGTGTTCCGTGGAGCCGTGTCCCAGAGCCTCAGACTGTGGTGCTGACCCACTGAGACCGGGCCTCCCAGGTGGAAATAAGCAGAATCACTTCTGACGCAGTCCTCAGGGAGGAGCGTCCCATCCAGTCGCGTGCTCTTCCTTCCCACTTACCCTTCCATCGACTTCTGAACCCCAATGGCTCTTTCAAACTTCACATCTTTTCTGCAGGATCCTGAGCCCCCTTCAATCAACAGGCTTCACTCTCAGGAAACTCAGGGCAGGGAGGGCTCACCCGCCGGGGACGGGCCTGGAGAAGCTGCCCGGCTTGCCCTGCAGACACCCCCCAGGACGACGGGGGCCGGGTGGCCCGCGCGCTGTTGACTACCCCCTGCCCCTCCTATGCCCACAGATGCTGAGCTGCTTGGAGCACATGTACCACGACCTCAGCCTGGTCAGAGACTTCAGCATCAACCCCATCACACTCAAGAGGTGGCTGGTAAGTGACAGTCCCCTCCAGTCCCCCTTGAATGCAGTTTCATCGAGTTACACGGGAGTGACCATTGGGCACCTTCCTGATGGCACTGGGTATCCTCGAGAGTTCCACCAGGACATTCGGCCAGTCTCTGTGTCCCCACCGCGCACACTATCCCTGAGCTCCTGCTCCCGTGAGCGAGAAAACGGCGAGGACCCGGGGTGGACAGGTACAGCAGTGTGCTGTAAAGCAGGGCGTGTGTAAGCATCTGTGTGCACGTTTGTGAGGAAAGTGCACGTGTGAGTGTGGGCATGCGTTGAGTGCATTTGTAAGTGTGTGCATTTATAAGTGTGTGCGTCTGCACGAGTGTGTTATGAGTGCCTGCGGGCGGGAGCTTGTTTGAGCGTGCAGTTGTGTGTGCGTGTGTGAAAGGAAGCCTGTGCAGAGGTGCAATTTCACGAGTTTGTGTGCATGTGTGAGTGTGTCCAGCAGCAGAACTTTGAAAATCAGGTATTTCTGAGAACCAAATATTAAAGACCTGGTAAAGGCCTCGTGGTGACAGGGGACCCAGGGTCCCTCAAGTAATCCCTCCAGCTCGCCTCTCAGCTCCAGGTCTCAGTGTGGCTCCTGAAACACCCTCTGAGGTGAAAGCCTGGGGAGGCCTGTGCCCACACCTGCCCTCTGTGGGCCACCTCGTCCCTACCTTCAGTGAACACAGGAACACTGCTGGCGTCAGGTTCAGATGCAGATTGGGCAGGGAGCGTCTGAAACTGCTAGCAAGGGACCTTGGAGAGGAGGGTGGGCTGCGGGCGCAGAGTGGTCGAACCCTCTCGTCTCTCACAGCTCTGCGTGCACGACAACTACAGGAACAACCCTTTCCACAATTTCCGGCACTGCTTCTGCGTGGCCCAGATGATGTACAGCATGATCTGGCTCTGCGGGCTCCAGGTGGGTCTCCGGGGGAGCCCCTTCCTAGGGGCAGCAGATCTCTGCTCAGGGACGGGCCCCCCCCACCCAGAGGGGACAGCCATGGGGCTCCCCAGCAGCCCCTCTGCCCTCCCCGGGAAGCCACCCAGCCCATCCATGTCAGCACCCTCCTATGCAAGGCTCCTCTGATTCAGCGAGCCAGAGGGCCCTCCTGCCTGCACCCCAGAGAGTGGGTGGGTCATCTCCCACCAGGCCAGGGGCTGGAGGGGGCTTCATCCTGCCCGTATGACTCATTTCCCACCCCATTCCACCCCCTCTTCACCCCGTGCCCCCACTCGAATCCAGGAGAAGTTTTCCCAGATGGATATCTTGATCCTAATGACCGCAGCCATCTGCCACGATTTGGATCACCCGGGATACAACAACACGTATGTGCACGATCACTCTTATGGGCACTCAGTTCAGCACGATACTCAGGCCAGTCCCATGACCGATCTGTCAGTGGAGGCCCCTGTAGGACACAGCTTCCCACTGTGGGATTTTGCCCATGGCCCTGGGCGTCCATGGGGCAGGACCCTTTAAGGTTACCAAACTCTTAAGAGGCTGCCACACCCTTTTGCGGTCCTGGCTCCAGGCCGCACCTTGGCGCAGGCTCCAAGCCCTTCCGGTACCAGAACTTCCCTCCCCCTGAAGCAGGGTGTGATGCCCGCACACAGACCGGAAGGTGAGCAGCCCACCATTCCTCATTCTCTGGACCTCTTTCCTCCCAACAGCAGCCTCTCCAGCCTGTTTCCAACAGGAACAAGTCTGAGGGCTAAGACTGAGCGGGCAGAGGGCCCGCGGGCGGGGGGGGCTTTGCCGAAACACTGGCCCACTCCCACCTTGGGGGTGGGGGTGAAGGCACAGAGTTCCCCCACCTAACTGCTGAAGGGCAGCCTGTGTGGCATTGGTTTGCATGCACAGTGACACATCGCCTCTTTCTCTCAAATGCGTGCGTTTGTGGATTGAGTTTCTTGTGGGCGCTATGTGCCCGAGAACCTTGCTGCCATCTGTCAGGACGAGAGTGGACTCCAAGGTGTGGGAGGCCGTGGGCCTCCGCTGCCCCACTGCCCACTCTTGACCATGGGCCAGCACAAGACCTGCACCTCAGCGTCTTGTTTGTCTCCCAAATGCCAGCTTTTGGCACGTATTGAAATATTTTGCAAGGTGCCATGACAAAAGATCTGATCACCTTTAGGGCTCCACAGCAGGGAGAAACAGAGATTTCTGGGTGGTGTCCACCTGGCAGGACTCTAAAACCTTGGAGGTGTCTTATCAAAGGGGCAGCAGAGAGCCAGGGGAGCCAGGAAAAGTGAGTTTCCAGCAGGGAAAGAGTACAGTCACCTTTACCAGACCCTTTGCAACTGCCAGCCCCCACAGGCACCACTCAGACACCTCAGTGTGCAGCCCTGACTCACAGGTGCCTGTGAGCGCCGGCTCCTGAAGCCCCTTTCCCATCGCCCCCCACCCAGGTACCAGATCAATGCCCGCACAGACTTGGCCGTCCGCTACAATGACATCTCGCCCCTGGAGAACCACCACTGCGCCGTGGCCTTCCAGATCCTCACCCAGCCCGAATGCAACATCTTCTCCAACGTGCAGCCAGATGGATTCAAGCAGATAAGACAGGTGCGCAGGGGAGAGCACTCGACTGCAGAGTGAAGGGGAGTTTGGGGGGAGACAGCAGACATGACCACAGGATAACCCCCTCTCCAGTGGCTGAGGCTCCTGGTCACAGCAGTGCCCACCAGGGATCCTGGGGAATGGGCCCCCCTTCCCGCCACCTCCTGGGCCACGTAGCACCCCAGCGGGATGTGCCCGGCCCTGGCACGTGTACATGGGATTCCACCGACAGCACTTCACAGCCCCTATTGAACTTACCCTTTGAGAGAAGCCTTGTCTCCATTGCAGCCTGGGGGAGGGGCGCTTACAGACCTGGGGTAACTTGTCCAGGGAACACAATGAGTACACGGCAGGCTCTGGACAGACACGCCTGCCACGTCCAATCTAGCAGAGCCCTGACCTCTGTCCACTAGCCCCCAGCTGCTCTCCCCGACCGCCCCATGACCAGTCAGCCCCACTGCCCATGTCAGATAAGAGACCTTACCGCTTCTCAGGACCCGTTGGGAGGAAGGTAAGAGCACCATCTGTCCTGAGGTAGGCACTTTGGCTCACCACAAATAGCACCCCCTTCACACAGGAGGTCCCACTGAACACGACTCTGCGCTCCACTCTCAGGCATTTGCAGAGGGAGGAAGATACCATGGTGATATCTTGGAGGAATATAGTGGGTTGAATGGTAGCCAACCCCCTGCCCACAAAAAAAAAAAAATACAGTATGCCTACCTCCTGACCCTTCGGCTTTATGAATGTTACCTTATTCGGAAAAAGAGCCTTCACGGTTATAATTAAGTTAGGATCTCTAGATAAGATTAGCTTGGACTATCTAGGTGGGCCCTAAATCCAATGACAAGTGTCTCTGTGAGAGACAGAAGAGGAGAAGACACATATAGATGGACAACAAGGCCATGAGATGACAGAGTCAGAGACTGGAGTGATGTGGCCCCGCGCCCAGGAATGCTGGAGCCGCCTAAAGCTGGGAGAAGCAGGAAGGACCCTCCCCTTGAACCTTAAAAGGAGTAGGGCCAGGCCGACACCTTGATTTCAGACTTCTGGCCTCCAGAACTGTGAGAGAACACTTTTCTGTTCTTCTGAGGCTGTGCGCATGGCAACCTGGACACTGGTAGAGAAGTC
This sequence comes from Mormoops blainvillei, assembly GCA_004026545.1. Classification (NCBI taxonomy): domain Eukaryota; kingdom Metazoa; phylum Chordata; class Mammalia; order Chiroptera; family Mormoopidae; genus Mormoops; species Mormoops blainvillei. Next base: position 36,737 of record PVJD01010860.1, read on the forward strand.
ATTGTCAGTGTGGGCAGGAGCCACACTCTGATGTTCCATGGATGAAAACCTCACCCATCCGATGTCCCCGTGGCCTTGCTGGAAGAGGCACCTGATAAACAGTCCTGAATCCAGTGATAAGAAAACACTCACCTCCCTTCTGGAGAACTGATAAGCTTGACTCTATCAGAAAACAGCTTCATAAACCATTGTTTCCAACTTGTCCCCCTTTCCAGGAAGTTCGGAGCTAAATACAGTGCTTAGTCACTGTTGTCATTGAATCACTGGTTCCTGGTGCAATTCTCTCCTTATCTCTAGGCATCCTGGCCTCTCTCCCACGTTTATGAGCGAGTCCTCCTAGGGTGTCCCGATAAGCCCTAGGGGAGCCTTTCTCTGAAGCAGGGGAAGGGGCCAATCCTAAAGGCTGCATCGTGTTGGCCGCCGCCCTGATGGCCGCCCAGCGACATGGGATACATTCCGCCCGCAGAAGGAAAGCACCTGAGACTCATTACCCACCCCCTCCCTGCCTCCGAAAAGGAGGTGCCCGACTGGGGGAGCCGCTTACCACACAGCCGGGATCTTCCCCATGGTCGCCCATGGGGACGCTCAAGGTTGTCCTGCCGCACACGCTTTACTGATGTTCACACAAGACTATTTCTGAGGATAAAATCAGTTGTCCCAATTTTTTAAACTATATTTTCTTGATTATGCTATTACAGTTTTCCCAGTCTCTCCCCCTTTGCTCCCCTCTACCCAGCAACGCCCACTGCCTCAGGCAACCCCCACACCTTTGTTCATGTCCGTGGGTCATGCGTGTATGTTCTTTGGCTACTCCGTGTCTTATACTGTGACACCCCCATGGCTATTCTGTGACTACCTACTTGTACTTCTTATTCCTCTCACCTCCACGCACGCATTCCCCGGCACCCCTGGCTCATCTGGCAACCATCAAAGTGCTCTCCACATCCATGATTCTGTCTCTGTTCTTGTTCACTTAGTTTGTTTTTTAGATTCAGTTGTTGAGAGATATGTATTTATTGCCATTTTATTGTTCAGAGTTTTGATCTTCTTTTTCTTAAATAAGTCCCTTTAACATTTCATATAATCATGGTTTGCAGAACTCCTTTAATGTTTACTTGCCTAGGAAGCACTTTATCTGCCCTTCCATTCTAAATGGCAGCTTTGCTGGATAGAGCAATCTTGGCTGTAGGTCCCTGGTTTTCATGACTTTGAATATTTCTTGCCAATCCCTCCTAGCCTGCAAAGTGCCTTTTGAGAAATCAGCTGACAGTTATTATGGGAATTTCCCCGTATGTAACTAACTGCTTTCCTCTTGCTGCTTTTAAGATTTTCTCTTTATCTTTAACCTTTGGCATTTTGATTATGATGTGTCTTGGAGTGGGCCTCTTTGCTTCCATCTTGTTTGGGACTCTCCATGCTTCCTAGACTTGCATGTCTATTTCCTTTACCAAATTAGGGAAGTTTTCTTTCGTTATTTTTTCAAATTTCCAATTTTTTGCTCTTTCTCTTTCCTTCTCGCCCCACTATGATGCAAATGTTGGGCCACGCTACTAGGACAGGGAGCAATAGCAGCTCTACCTAACACATAGAAGCCTCAGGGAAGCTGCCGAAATGAGGAGACAGAGAAACACGGCCCAAATGAAAGAATAGATCAAAACTCCAGAAAAAGAACTAAACAAAATGGAGATAACATTCTATCAGATGTAGAGTTCAAAACACTGGTTAAGGACGCTCAAACAACTCAGTGAGGACTTCAGCAGTATAAAAAAAGATCCAATCAGAAACAAAGGATACACTAATGGAAATAAACAACAATTTACAGGAAATCAACAGTAGAGTGGATGAAGCCAAGAATCAAATCAATGATTTGGAACATAAGGAAGCAAAGAACAAGCAATCTGAACAAGAAGAAAAAAGAATCCAAAAAAATAAGGATGGTGTAAGGAGCCTCTGGAACAACCTCAAGCATTCCAGTTTTTAATAACATTTCACCTTGGAACATTGTGAGGGCCGACTCCCAATGGGCAGACATTCTTCACTATTACAAAATTAAACCTTTACAGGGAAATTGCACCATTCGAAATGCCAGTGGTGACTCTCTACCCCAAAATACATTTGAGATGATCTATATTGGCTGATTTGGGTTCTGCATTCGATGCTTGTAACTTTATTTTCTTGAAAAAGTAGCACACTGTACTCAGGACAAAGCTGTGTATATAAATGTGTGGGATAAGCGGGAGTGGGGGTGGATGGATGGACAGGCCAACAGACGGATGGACATGTTAGACGGATAAATTAATGGGGGGATGGATGGTCGTGGTTTTGAATTACGTCACTTTTAAATTGATACTTGATTATCAAAGTAATAAGATGTTTATATTAAAAACTCATTGCATCCTCATTTACAAATTTGTAAATAGAAGAAGACCATCACCCCCAAGCAATAGATGCACATAAAATCACACGCAGGTTAGATAAGAGGAAAAAAATGCCCTTGGAAAACCGGTCATTGACCTGCACCAAGATCTGGAAAGGACACACCATATGTCCAGGTTACTAAACTGAGGGGACGCACCTGTGCTTGGCTAAGCCGGCCATCTACAAGTCGGTCCTCCTGGGAGGCCGGGGTGAGGCAGCTGCTTCTTCGCAGACACAGCCTGGGAAGTGCCAGTCTCCCTCCTGGGTTTAAACCCCAGCCTTCTCCTATCCCACTGCGGCCTGGGCAGCTTCCTCGGCCCCCTCGAGTCTCAGTTTCTGTATCTAAAAATGAGGACAGTAATCCTTAGATGCACGCACAGAGCTGGCATGAGCACCGAATGACGTGGCGTGTGCAGAGGGCGCGTGAACAGCCGGCGCTTGTGGGGAAGCCTGAGGGTTGCACCGGTGTTCATGCTTTGCCCTCTCGCTGTTCAGGGGATGATCACATTAATCCTGGCCACTGACATGGCGCGGCACGCAGAGATCATGGATTCCTTCAAAGAAAAAATGGAGAATTTTGACTACAGCAACGAGGAGCACATGACCCTTGTAAGTAGGCTCCTCTTACCTTTGGGGGAAGGTTGTCAGTGAATGAGTCCTCCAAGAAACCAAAATTCTTGACCTTGCTTTGGAGTGAGGTGTTGATAAAGTCCCCCGTCTCACCAGGGAAAGCCACCGACCAGGGACCCTGTCTTGGTAAAGCTACCCTTGGTGGCTCACGGCAGCAGTGTCCCGCCCTCCATTTTATTCTGATTTGAAGATATAAGTGGGCGGAGGCAACCGATCGGACTCTGGTTTCCTGGGAATAAAGTTGGCTCTCGCACAGAGGCACAGACCCAGAAAGCACGCTGGGTACCAGCCTCTGGGAGGGCGACTTGGGGACCCGGTGGCCGAGGCCTGAGGCCTTGATCCAGCTCCCTCCAGGGCAGCCATGTCCAGGCTGGCCCAAGGCCAGTGTCAGGGGCGGCATCCCCTGAGCGACCTGGCGGGCAGAGCCCCAGACTTCCTGGCGCTGCAGCCTGACCCCTCACACAGGAGACAAGAAGGGTCTGGCTCGGTTCCTGGGAAGCGACAGGTCAGGGTGACGAGGGAAAGACAGGAGGGCAGTGCCCACCTAGAGGTTCAGCTGAAGTTGCGCCAGACAGTGACCTGAATGCAGCTGTCCTTTGCCAAGTCACATTCCCCAAGCCCCCATCCTGGAAGACCAGCCCAGGCAGATTTGGGGCCCACGGGCTGCGTGGACCTTCATCCCAAATCGGCCTCAGACCCTAAGTGGTAGCCAATACTTAGACGTCAAACACTGGCAATTCCAGGTGAGAGTCACTTGGCCTAGAGCAAGTCATTTGTGCCGCAGCTAGTCCCAGAGGCACTCACCTGGCTGGTACAAGTTGAACGCTCTGGCTGAATTCTTCAGCCTGACAAGTCTCCATCTGAAGGACCCACTGTGCACCCAAACCTCACCAGGCTCGGAGGACCAGAAATGCATCCAACTGAGGAAGAGCACAAACAGAACGCAGCCGTGCACGGGCCTGTGCTGTGGGGCCCCCCCTGGGGGCAGGGGTGTCCAGGAAGGCTGGGGAGAGGGGCCAGAGCAGGGCCGTGAAGGATGCAGTGGGGAAGAGGAGGCTGGGGACTTGGGCCAGGGTCCATGGGCAGGGAGCTCCAGCTGGCACAGGGGAGGCATCAGGCTGCTTGGGAGCAGAGGGCAGAAGCTAATGCCCCCTCTGACATTTGAGCAGTTTTGCTGCCTCTGGGCTGGAGAGGACAGGAGGAATCAAGTCCTACCTCGAGCATGCCCGTGGGGTCAGCAGGCAGCACTGCAGCTGCCACCTGTGTTGGGGGGTTGGGGTGCTGAGGCCATTCCCTCCCTGTTTTCACGTGAGGGTCCCCTTCAGCCTATGTTTCTAGTGTGCCACTTTGTCATTCGGGGGTCCCAACACTATCCACTTCTATTGTCCTTTTAACCTCTGCTTCCTAATGTCAAATGAATATTCCAAAAAAGATTCTGGAAGCTTTGGCTAGAAATAAATGGTGAAGATTTATTCAAAGGTCTCACGGTTTGCAACCCAGAAACACAGCTAGGCAGAAACCCAGAAGTGTCCCGAAGAAGAAAGAAAAGCTAAGAGTTCTTATGGCAAAAAGTACGTTCTTGAGAAGAATCAGTTCTGCATCCTTCGCCCTAGGATTGGTCCAGCATGGTTATCAGTCAGACGCGAGGAGGTCTGGTCACGACCAGTGGTCTGGATACGTGAACATTCTTTCCTTGGTCCTTCAGAGGTAATCAATCAGAGGGCTACCTGGAGGTGTGACGTATGTCCAGGCATTGACACAGGACTGGGGAGTTCAGGTGTAAGTTCCCAGGCTGTCTACAACAAACATAGAATCATCTCCTTACGCCATAAGCAACGTGATCTTAATAATTCAGCAGCTTGACTGCAGTGGCTCCATTCTTCATCACTAACGATGCCTCTCTACACTTTTTCTGTATCTTCAATAATCAAGAAGACGCTTTGGAACTTTACAATGCATAATCGTGGGACAGAACGTCCTTGGGTTAAATGGGCTCTTTCATCCCTCAAGATCCCTCCAGGAAAATATTCTGAGCTGTGGGGGTTCAGTGACCCCCCGTTGTCCCCAAATGAGGCTGAGGGTCTAGAAGCAGACCTCCAGGGCACCCACCACAGGCGACCTGGCCGAGCCCCCTCGGCCAGCACCGCCCACCCGCCCACTCCTCTCCTGGGTGGCAAGTCCAGCCTGAGCAGTGACGGGTCCTGACCTGTGCACCATTGACTGACGCCACGTCTCTTCTTCCAGCTGAAGATGATTTTGATAAAATGCTGTGATATCTCTAATGAGGTGCGCCCGATGGAGGTTGCAGAGCCTTGGGTGGACTGCTTATTAGAAGAATACTTTATGCAGGTAAGAGTATTTTATGGGAACATTTTATGTCCAGCAGTCAAGCCTCCTGTCACTCTTCTTAGTCCCTTAGCCAGGGTCCCCGTGTGAACGTGACAGACGTGCCACAGTGGACTAGCAGATGGAGTGGCAGAGATTTCTCCAGCCTCCCGGAAAGCCTTCACAGCAGGCACACATCAAAAACGAAATAGGCTGTAATTTGAGACATGAAAGACGGCGACAAGGCGGAAAAGCCAGAGTCGTAAAGCTGCCACCTATTACCACTAATTAGGGGTAATAGCCGCTCTTAGGGGTGGACGCGTCAGACAAACAGCCTGAAGGTCAAGAAGAACTGCAGAGGCAGGAGGGGCCCCCAGGGGTGTCCGGGCAGAAGCTCTGACACAGAAAGCCATGCCAGCCTAACACGGAAAATGCTGGAAGGGATAAGCTATGACTACAACAGCTTGATGAACCCCAAGAGGACATGGAGCAGGGGGTCTACAAGCTGCTTCTGCCACTTAGCACCCTTGTGACCCACTTGATTAGCCTCTGCCTGTCCCCTCCCCTCAAGGCATGGCCTTGCGAACATCTTATTAGCACTCAGAGTATTACCATGTTTTCTAATGACTAGCAATTGTGACTGCTAATTTACATAATGCAGAGCGATTCGGTTGGTTGTGGCATAGTAGCTCATCTTCCTCTTCCTCGAAGAGCAGTGATACCCAAAGCCCCCCAGGTCCCATAGATGTTTCTTTAATGTCGCCGTCTACTGCTCTCCCCAGAGCGACCGTGAGAAGTCAGAAGGCCTTCCCGTGGCCCCCTTCATGGACCGGGACAAAGTGACCAAAGCCACGGCCCAAATTGGGTTCATCAAGTTTGTCCTGATCCCAATGTTTGAGACAGTGGCCAAGGTGAGTGACCATCACCATGTGCTGGGTGACACGACAGGGAGAAACACACCAGTGCACAGTCATGCACACATACATTGTGCATACAAGCAACCACACTATGCACATGCTGTATACACGCTGTGCACTGCCACGTACCTGCATGCAGTACACCCATATCACACACATGCTCACACACACACGCACATGGGCCATGACTGCCTGCCTGCCCGACACCCCACCTGAAGCGCCCCCTCCACCTGAACACCAGCACGCCCAAAACTCATCCTCTCTCTTCCGCACTCCCCCCCACCGCCCCTGCTCCTCTGATCTGTCACCCAGCAGCACAGCCACAGCCTCCTAGCTTCCCCTTCTGGCCCACTGTGGCCAGCCTGCTCGCTCCCTTGGAGACCTCCCTGTGCTACTCAGAACCACCGCCAGCCTGCCGCTCCTCTCCCCTTCCCAGAAGAACCTCCTAACAGGTCCCCATCTCCATCTCACTCCAGTCCACCCAGCACACAGCCATCGCCAGGTTAACCTTCAGCAAGGAGACTGTTTCACCTCTCCCCTGAACCGGCCATGGCCCCCACTACTCCAACACAGGGCCATGGTCCGCCAGCCTCCCCAGCACTTCTGTCTCGCAGGAGGGCCCCACCCACAACTCCCCCTCCTCACCTTTTTTCCAGCTTTTACCTCCAAGCCCATCCTTCCTTCTCTTGGGGCATCGCAGCCTCAGCCCCCTGTCCCCGCGCTCTTCCTGCCAACCTTCCAGAACTACCTCAGCACACCTTTCCTTGAACCCCACAAACTGGCGCCTTCACGGCAGGCCAGCGGCATGAGTCCCCGCTGGGCCAATGCACCCATGCGTCAATGGGCCCTGCCCTCCCCTGCAGTGGGGACAGAGGCGCAACTTCAAAAGCGCAGAAAGTGTCCCAGGTGAAGAGCTGTGTGTCCAGGGCTGTGGGGCTGGGGAAGGCTCCAGGCGGAGGGGCACCCCTGAGCTGAGTCTCAGAGACTAGGGACAGGCCACCAGGCAGACAGACGGGAGGTCAGAGCCCCTTTGTCAGGCTGGAGGGCGGCCGAGAACAGACTCCGCTCCAGGCTCTGTGGCGGTCAGGGGCCTAGTGGGTGAGGTTGGCCTGAGGAAGATGGGAGAGTACATCATGGCCACCATAGCGTGGACAGTCTGGGGGAGGACATGGGAGGCGGAAGGGAGTGGCTTCTACCAGGTCCACATAACAAACAGGAGGCAGTGCGGACTCTGGAAACAGGTGGGCAGGTGGCAGGCGCGAGGGGCTCCAGGAGCCATTGACCGAACAGTGTCAGAGCCTCAGTCACCTCGGGTTCCATAGCAGGCGGCACCCTTGGGGGCTCCAACAGTCCCACTTGGAGGCAGATTTCCTTCGCAATCCATTGAGACACAAGACGTGCCACCTATTTTTCCCCCAACATTTTCTGTCACCTCGATGGTGGGCAGTTGACGGAGTCAGTGTCTCCCTCCAGCTCTTCCCCGTGGTAGAGGAAAGCATGCTGCAGCCCCTGTGGGAATCCCGGGACCGATACGAGGAGCTGAAGCAAATTGATGACGCCAAGACAGAGGTAAACGTGGCCTTCCTCGGGCCAGCAGGTAATACAGTTCTGACACACTGCCGGCACCGCTAAGGTGGCCCCTCTGGATGGGCGCTCATTCTCACCCAAAGAAAAGCCAATTAAATCAGGGAATAGTGGTGCCCACCTGGGATACATCAGCATCCACAGCCCCACGTCCTCCCTCCCCTCCTCCTGCCCCAGGGCTGACCTCGTTCAGTGAAAGGGCACTGGAAGGAGACCCTCCCCCTGGCAAGGGAAAAGCCGGCATCCATGTCCCAGCTCCAGGCCCCGGACTTGCACTCGGGGCAGCTGGACCCCTCCCGGGTTCAGGGAGGCAGAGCAGGCTCGGCTTCAGGGTGCTCGGGGGACGGATACAGTCCACAGGCCCAGAGCTGGGGTAGAGACTTTCCACAAAGCCCCTTGAGTGGGTCTGCGTAAATCTCTGCACCAGGGCCCCCTGCCTCTTGGGACCACCCACGGACCTCCCTGCCTGACCTCTGGCCACCCAAAGTATGGCCTGGCCTCTCTCCAGGGGCCCTGATGCAGCTTGAAGTCTCCCTACTGCCTCATGCTTTGTCCTCATCTGGCCTTGACTGGCCTCACCCCACCCCACCCTGGCAGTGCCCCCAACCTGTACCATTTCTTCAGTTGCTCACTTCAGCCAGGGCTCCCCCCGTTACGGTGTCCCTGCCTGCATTTGCTGCTGGGCCTTCCCACCACACCCTGCTGAGGCTCGTCCTGTGTTCTCGTTTCTCTCCACCTACTTGGTGCAACGCTGGACATACTGTAGGCGTTCGATAAATGCTTATGGGCCCACTGACCATCAGACCAGCCATCTCGATCTCTCTAGTTAGATCCTAGCAGAAGGTCGCAGACAGGTCCCAAAACGCTGAAAGCTTAAGAGCAAATGACAGAGGCAGCAGAGGTAAGAAGAAGCTCTTACAGGAGAGCTATGGGGCCCTGACTCCCCTGCGCCATCCGTGAGCCATCTCAGTGAAGGCCTTGAGTCTCCAAGTCCAAGCCCCGGCCACCCAGTGGGGGCCACTGGGCCCCTCCAAGGTACTTTCTTGCCCCAGAAAGGATAGACCTGATAGGAGGTAGAAGGGCCAGGGACTCGCCACTCACTACCTCCCGTCCCTGGGTGTGTGTACTCTGCGAGCTCCTTGTCCAAGCGCCGGGCGGTGACCATGACAGGTGAGGCCTCCTATAGCAAGGAAGGTGGCCGGTGTGCACAGAGCTGCGCCTGAACAGCTCATGTGTATGTCCTGCCACCACGAGGTTGTAGGCGTCAGTCTGTTTCACATTTTAGTCCGTTCAGGCAGCAGGGAGCTCTGGAGCAGACAGCAGTCGCTCAGTGTCCCCGGAGCCTGACACCTGCCTTCTTTGTGTTCTGTCCTGGCTACAGAAGACCGAGCGCCTGACAGCTGGGGTCCCCGACAAGTCAAGGGAGAAGAGCAGAGATGTGAAAAAAGGTGACGGTAATGCCCTTCCCCATTGATGGCCCAGTAATTCCCACTGACATGAAGGCGGGGTTGGCATCGGGGGAGGAGGGAGGGAGGAACTCTGAATACCAACTCCTTTGAAATAAGTGACACTTTTTTCCTTGTTTACAATAATTAGAATTAGGCTCTGCAGGCGCGGGGCCTGCTTCAGTAAATAAAGATCAGTAATTAGCATGTGTACCCCTTCTGAGGGAAAACACTTCTTTGAAGCTTTTCACAAAAAAAGTACTGGCTGGCATCACTGTGACCATGTCCCCGTGCACCTGTTGACATGAGCCATTCAGCTCGGTCCGTGAGGAAGGCATGCCAGCTCATTGGGCCGGAGAATAAGGTTACACCACCCGGCGTGTCTGAAGGGCCATTTGAGAGAGTCTCCATTTATAAAGCATTCGAGGGGCCAGGCATGCAAGACGGGGTCTGGTTTTGTAAGGGGAGCGGAAGCCCCAACATCTGGCAAACCACGCCTTGGGGCCAGGCTTTGCTAACTGCCAGCTAAGTGACATGCACAGGCAGCGCGAACCCTCCGAGCCTCAGAGTCCAAGTCCCTAACGGTAATCGTGGCGTCACCACTGCTCTTTCAGCAGCTAACCGAGCCGAGCACTGGCACCTAAGGGCACACAGTAAACGCTGGCTTTTCATTCTGAAGTCAGATCATAGTTTTGAATGGCTCAGAAAAGGGATCAAAATTGTTTTATTTTGCCTAAACATGTTCAGCAATATGTCCGATGGCCTCGTTTTCAAACATAATCTGTGTCTAATCCTGTGACATTTGCAACATCGCCTGCACATTTCGATCCCAACAAAAAACAAACCCGTAGTCACTTTCCCTTCCGAGCAGACCGCGCCTGAAGGAAGCAGGAGCACCCGCGGGTGCTCGGGACCGGGCCACCCGACCTGAGAGTCCTTCGCCCAGGGAAGAGCTGATCCTGACTGCCTGGCACCACGAGACCACGTTTTCTAAGAACCACTTTGTTCACTGATACAAAAGACAAACAAACAAACAAAAAAACGGAATTCATGATGCTGTACAGAATTTTTATTTTTCAACTGCCTTTTAAATAATATATTCTTATACAGAAATGGGTACTGTACTTTTTCTTCGGTGGAGGGGCGTGTCTGATGAACCATGGAAACGCCCCCTCGTTCTCACGCGGAGACGAGGACGCGGTGCTTTTCCACAGATGCAGCCAGACCCCTTGCCCAGTGTGATGTGATGCCCACCCCCGTGTAAATTCCACATTAAAGGTCAGACCGCCGCCCGGAGTGCAAGGCGCATGCGTGTCCTGTGTTTGTGAGCTGTGAGGGGACGCTGGTACCTGTGTGGGGAGGTGGACATCTGAGGCAGGCGGTCACACTGTAGACAGGACAAAGACCATGCAGAACACAAACCTACCACACCCATTTCCTGAGAGGTGGGAATTGAGCATTTACTGTAACGCACGGATAAGAAAAGGAGCCACATTGACTCAGCACATTTGAGGGTGCCTTTTGCAAGGGGTGAGCTATCCTTTTCTTCATGCCTGTGTTTTAGGAACAAGCATTGGGGGCTTTCTGGCTGGCACTGAGCCCACAAAGGGAGACCCAGCCACAGCCTGTTTGAGTGGCCACGTGCAACTTCTGAGCCCTCACTCAGAGCCCCCTGCTGTGTTCCGACTTCTCAGTGTCCCCCCAGGGCTGTGGGCTCCACCTGTGCGCTCTCTAGGGACAGAATAACCTGCTACAGAGTCTCCACTCTAAGAACTGACCTTTAAAGGGCATCTGCACGCATAAGTTGGCCCCGTTTCCTCGGAGCACTCACGTCCTCTTGGTGAATTCCAGAATATTACTCCCCAGCCTTGCAGAATTGACTTTTGAGCTGAGAGATTTTCCGTCTCTTCTGAGCTGCATTTCTCACACCCGTGAGTAGGAAAAAACCCTCTCCCAGGTCATGTGCCTGCCTTTTCTTTCAAAAACACACAGAACCCCCCATCCCCGCTTGTGCTGAATGACAACACGCGTGGCCTTTGCAGTGGGACCGCCCTGCCCCTTGCCCTCCTGCCCTTCCCTCCTCCCTCTGGCCCTTAAATGCGTTTGGTGTCTCCTCTGGATATCAGGCACCATGAGGGCTGTAGGCTCGGAGCTCATGGCCAGGCCAGTGGGAAAACCAGCGAGTAAAGGGTTGTTGTGAAACTCCAAGCTCCAGCGTTGCTTGTGGTCACACAGGACACCCAGGAACCTGCAGAAGGAGCCTGAGGGCAGCTCAGAGTCTCCTCTGAAAGACCAGTGGGCATCCGGAGGAGGAGGGAGAGCCCGCCAGGCGGCTGGGAGCCGCAGCCTCTGTGACCTGCTTTCTGGAGGAGCCCGCCCTGAGTCCTGTTAGGTGATAACACAGTGAGCCAGGTGAAGATCCGGCAAGGCAGCATCCACACCAGGGGACAGCGTGACAGAGGCCCCGTGCTCGGAGCGCAGGCAGATGGCTGCCAGGGGCAGCCGTGAGGCAGGGGCCAGATGGGACCGCAGGTGCGCTGGGGCGTCTGTGCAGAACAGTGGGGCTCAGTCACACTGGAGACTGGAGGCCAGGGAGGGACACCGTTCATCAGGGAGCATTGGCGGTGGGCTCTGAGGACAAGTCTTGGTCGTCGGCTGTGAGAACGAGGGGGAAATGTCCGCCCTGCAGTCACCACCGAGCGGACTCGCAAGCTGACCAGGACCTTCAGTGCCCTGCGCCTTCCCCGGTTCTGACACCCGCAGCAGGAGCCTGGCCACGGGGCCCGTCCCATGTCCCCGCTGCTCCTGAAGTTCCAACAGCCCAGAGCTAATTTGGAGTGACGCCCATAGTTCTGTAGATAGGCACTCCACAACAAATAATTTCCCAGGTCCTCGCGCATCCCAGGACCAGCCCTGGGGACTGGTACATCTTAGGAGCTCAGACATTTGCCAAATGAATAAATGAATTTGAATTTGTCGTTGCTACCCCGAAAGAATCACGTAAGAGAAAAAACTCATCCTGCAGAACGTGTGTGCATGGTGGGGCCAAGGGGGACAGTGACACTCGTGTGGCGTGAGAGTAGTCGTGCACATTTATGCAGACACCTGCACTATCAAACACAGAGCCCTCCCCCTCACCCCCGCCCCCGCCGAGAGAAAGGAAGATACAGCGTTGCAAAGATGGCTGGCGTCTGTCCCGGCCGTTTCTCGGACCTGGCAGCAACAGCGTAAAAACAGGGAACATTTGGACTTCGCTAAGGAAAAAGGAGACAGGTGTGAGAGGGGGGCAGTGGAGCAGTGAGACACGGCATCCCAGCCCCCTCGGCGTCCGATGATCATTGGTGGTAGTGAGAGCTCTGGAGTCATTTGTGCTGTGTTCCTTAAAAACAATATTACAAAAAACTTAAAATGCACTGGGCATGCCAGTTGGGATGGGACAGAAGGACATCTTAAGCGGTGGTGTCTGGCTGACCGACTGGCCTGTTCTCGCTGCTGGTAGGTGCCCAGAGATGCCTTTTAAGTAGCTGATGTGTGTCCCACGGATGCTAATAGACCTGGAGGAAGTGGCTGGCAGCACAACACTCAGCGCCGGGCGCTGTGGACACTTCCGCTGACTCCGTGAACCAGGGCTGCCTGCCAGCCTGATATATGCGGCGTGCTGCCGGCAGTTTACCAGTCAGGAGGGAACCACGCAGAAACGTCCCTCCGGTTTACAGACTGCCCGCTCGCCTCGGACAGGCCCATCCAGGATGGATGGGAATGCGCAGAGGCGTCCAGAGGTCCCAGCCAGCCTCCTCCACTGGCGTCCTCTCCATGGGCCTCCAGACAAGGCTGCTCCTTCCCTTCCGGGCTGTCCAGCTCCCACCAGCAGGATGGAGGGTCCCCCAGAGGCCGCCTGTTTGGAAAGAGCCTGACAGGACTGGGTTTCAGCCCTTCCAGATTTCTCTGCTCCCCGACTGTGTGGGCTACACACCTCCTGCGTTAGTGTCCTGTGGCTGCCCTGACAAAGTACCACAAGTGTGGTGGCTTCAAACAACACGGTTTTAATCTCTCTCAGTTCTGGAGGCCAGAAGCCCAAAATCAACATGTCAGCAGGGCCTGTCAACTCTAGGGGTGAATCCTTCCTCACTTCTTCCCAATTCTGGTGGCTGCCGGCAATCCTGAGGGTTCCTTGGCTTGTGGCGGCATCACCCCAATCTCTGCCTCCCCCGTCACACGGCCTCCTCTTCCAGGTGTCTCTGTGTCCAAATTTCCTTCCTATAAGCACCCCAGTCATTGAATGAGGGCCCAGCCTAATCCATATGCCCTCCTCTTAACATGATTAGCTCTACAAAGAACTCGTTTCCAAATAAGGCCACGCTCATAGGTGCCAGGGTTCATGTTATTGGGGGCCGGGGGGGTGGGGAGCACCGTCGTATCCAACCTGTCAATTCCCACCTCTCTGGGTGGTGGCGAGGATTAAATAAAATCACGTGCCGCATGTGTGGCATAATGCCCGGCACTTGGCTCGCCGTCAGCACCAGGGGCCCCTCAAGAGCCTGCCTCC
>PVJD01010861.1:0-50492 GCA_004026545.1 Mormoops blainvillei
ATTATCCCCTCCCCTCTCTCCTCTGGTTACTTCGATTTTAAATGATAACCTTGCTGGGTAAAGTATCCTTGGTTGTAGGTTATTGCTTTTCATCACCTTGAATATTTCATGCCACTCCCTTCTTTCCTGTATAATTTTGCTCCCTTGGAGGTGATTACCTGTTTTTCTCTTGCAGCTTTTAGGATTCTCTCCTTGTCTTTAAGCCTTGTCATTTTAAAAGTGATGTGTCTAGGTGTAGTCCTCTTTGAGTCCAACTTCTTTGAGACTCTCTGAGCTTCCTGGACTTGTGTCACTTTTTCTGTCACTAGATTAAGGAAGTGTTCAGTCATTGTTTGTTCAAATAATTTTTCAGTCTTGCATGCTTTCTTCTCCTTCTGCTATTCCAATGATGCAGATGTTGTTACATTTCATGTTGTCCAACATGTTTCTTAAACTGTCTTCATTTTTTAAAAATTCTTTTTTCTTTTTGCTGCTTTGACTGTTTATCTCTACCTTTTCTTCCATGACACTGATTCTATCCTCTGTTTCATCTAACCAAATGTTTCTTCCTTCCGGTGTAGTATTCATTTCATATATTACATTCTTTATTTATTAATGGTCCTTTTTTTATGGTTTCTATGTCTTTTTTTTTTCATACTTTTGAGTATCCTTATAATCATTACTCTGAACTCTCTATCTGATAAATTGCTTGCTTCCATTTCATGTAGTTCTTCTCAAGAATTATCTTGTTCTTTTACTTGGGGTCTGTTTCTTTATCTTCCCATTTTGTCTGCTGCTTTGTATTTTCTTCCTTAGATGTTAAACTAATCAAATGATAAAAGTATCGATTGCAAATCTATGATCAACAATCTGGTTTAAGCACCACAGGGTGCAGCAGAGTAATTCCTGTGGCTGGGGGCTATTGTTTCCCCTCATGCTGATGATACGTGGAGAGAAGAGCTTTGCCTGAAAAAGATGGCTTCTGCAATATGGATAATGACTCACATATGGATCCTGCTAGCTGTTCCTTCAGTTCTCTCCCCAGAGCCACCAGCCCCAGACTCTCTTCAAGCATCTCTAGTCCACTCTTCTCTCCCTCTGCTGGAGGCCAAGGTAAGTGGCTGCAAATGAAATTTTGTGCACTGGCCCTTTAAGAGTCTCTCTGAATATAGCTATCTCTCTTTGGCAGACAGAAACTCTGCTGCTTTTCACAGCTGGATGTTATCAGGGCTCCTTTCTGGCTCTGGTGCTATAGACTAGGGAGACCAGCTTGGAGTTTAGGCCACATACTTCTCAGGGCCACTCCCCAGCTGCTGAAATATCCCTCTGGAATTTCACTGCCATCCATGGGAGCACAGCCAGCCCTCTCATGCCTCCTCCTCCTCACTCCCTACCAGTCACATTGTGGTGCAGTGGTTTCTTCTGTCTGTCCTTGGTTATAAGGCTCCCCTCAAACTAATGTTCAGTTGGTTATTCTGGATGATTTTTCTACAATTTAGTTGTAATTCCAGATTGGTCCTGGGGGAAGGTTAGTGTAGTTTCCACTAACTCCTCTGCCATCTTGGATCCAAAAATATTTAATTCCAATAGAAGTTATATTGGTCTTGTATTCTGTGACCTTGCTAAATTTATTTATTAGTTTTAGTAGCTCTATTATAATTCCCTTTAGATCTTCAGTTCATATGACCTTTTCTTGTGTATTCCTCAGGGATTTCTCTGTAAACAGTCATGTCTTTTATGAACAGAGATAATTGTAATTCTCCTTGCCAATGTCCCTTATTTCTTTTTCTTACTTTATTTCAGTTACAGGGACCCTGAAGGTGATGTTGAATAGCAGTGGTGAGATAGACATCTCTGCCTTTTTCCCCATCTTAAGGTAAGAGTAGTCAGTTTTTCATCATTGAGTATGATAGGTATAGGTGATTTTTATTTAACCTTTATCAATTTGAGGATATTTTTTCTATTTCTAATTTTCTAAGCAATTTAACCATTAGTGACTGTTGAATTTTGTATAATACTTTACCTGCATCTACTCTAATTATTATGTTTTCTTGCCTTTTATTTTATTAATATGGTGATTTGTATTGACTGATTTTTTTGGATAATAAATGAAGTTTGAAATCCCAAGGTCAAACATTTTGGGTTTGCAGGATCTGGCTTCATAATATTTTCTAAAAAAGTTTGTGTCTGTTTTTATTGGAAAAGTGATTTGTAATTTTCTTGTTTTTGTGGTGTCTACATGTGGTTATAGTATTAATGAAATAATGATCTCAAGTGAGTTGATGTTTATTTTTAATTTATATTCTGAAAGTGTTTGTGTAGGATTGCTATTATTTTTCTTAAATGTTTCATGAAATTCACCAATCAAGCCACCTAGGCCTGAAGTTTCTTTCAGGGAGGGGTTTTAGTTATGAATTCAATTTCTTTAATTGACTTATAACAATACATTATTTTATTTTTGTGACTGTAAGTTTTTGTAATTTGTGTTTTTCAGGGAATTGACAGTATATGTAAAATGTCAAATTTCTGGACATAATTTTTTTTGTAATATCCCATTTTTATTCTTTCAATGGCTGTAGTACTTTAAATATTTCTCCTCCTTCATTCCTGATACTAGTAATTGGTGCAGTGTAGTTTCTCTTTTTGACTCGACCAAGTTTGATTTATTTCAGATCGCTAGCTTCTGGTTTCATTAATTTTCTCTTTTTGTTTATTTTTCTGTTTAATTAATATGTGCCTCTACTGTTATTTCTTTTCTTTCTATTTGTTTTGGTTTAATTTTATTCTACTTTGCCTACATTCTTTAGATAAATTCTTTTTTAAAGTATATTTTATTGATTATGCCATTACACTTGTCCCATTTTTTTCATCCCTTTATTCCCTTCCAGCCTGCACCCCACATACCACCAGCACCCCCTCCCTAAATTCATGTCCATGGGTTATACATATAAGTTCTTTGGCTTTTCCATTTCCTATACTACTCTTAACCTCCCCCTGTCTATTTTGTACCTATTTTGTACCATTTATGCTTCTTATTCCCTGTACCTTTTCTCCCTTTCTCCCCTTCTCCCCTAACCCCTCCCTGCTGATTACCCTCCATGTGATCTCCATTTCTGTGATTCTGTTCCTGTCCTAGCAGTTTGCTTTGTTTTTGTTTCTGTATTTTCAGGTTCAGTTATTGATCATTGTGAGTTTGTTGTCATTTTACTGTTTACGGTTTTGATCATCTTCTTTTTCTTAGATTAGACCCTTTAATATTTAATTTATTAATGACTTGGTGATGATGAACTCCTTTAACTTGACCTTATCTGGGAAGCACTTTATCTTCCGTTCCAATCTAAATGATAGCTTTGCCGGATAGAGTAATCTTGGATGTAGGCCCTTGCCTTTCATGGCTTTGAATGCTTCCTTCTAGCCCCTTCTTGCCTGTAAGTTTTCTTTTGAGAAATCAGCTGATAGTCTCATGGGAACTGCTTTGTAGGTAACTGTCTTCTTTTCTCTTGCTGCTTTGAAGGTTCTCTCCTGATCTTTAATCTTGGGTAATGTAATGATGATGTGTCTTGGTGTGAGCTTCCTTGGGTACAACTACTTTGGGACTCCCTGAGCTTCCTGGACTTCCTGGAAGTCTATTTCCTTTGCCAGATTGGAGAAGTTCTCCATTATTGTTTCAAATAAACTTTCAATTTCTTGCTCTTCCTCTTCTCCTTCTGGCACCCCTATGATTTGGATGTTGGAATATTTAAAGTTGTCCCAGAGGTTCCTAAGCCCCTCCTAATTTTTTTGAATTCCTATGTCTTCATTCTGTTCTGGCCCAATATTTATTTCTTCTTTCTGCTCCAAATTTTTGATTTGAGTCGTGGTTTCCTTCCTCTCACTGTTGATTCCCTGTATAGTTTCCTTTTTTTCACTTTGTATAGCCTTCGCTTTTTCCTCCATTTTGTGACCATACTCCACCAATTCTGTGAACATCCAGATTACCAGTGTTTTGAACTCTGCATCTGTTAGTTAAGCTATTTCTTCATCACTTAGTTCTCTTTTTGGAGCTTTGATATCTTCTTTCATTTGGACCATATTTTTTTTGGTCACTGCATGCCTATTATGTTGTGAGGGGTGGAGCTTTAGTTATTCAAGAGGGTGGGGCAACCCACATCACTGGCTTGTGGTGCTGTATGTGGGGGAGAGATCTGAGAGGGAACAATGCCACTTGCTTGGCTCTTGGCTGGCTCTCAGTCACTTCCACTGCTACCCACAAGAAAATTGAGACCTTCTGGTGCTGATTCCCTACTGCGTAGGTTTGTGTACACTGTAAGACCCTGTGGTTCTCTCAAATGAACTCTCCTATGAGACTGGCAGTTTCTCCCACTGCCACAACCCCCACAAGCTTTTACCGGTAGAGGCTTTGAGGCTTTCTTTTCCCATGCTGGAACCCTGGGTTGCACAGGCTCTGTCACTCACCAGTTGTTCTTCCCAGTTTATTGGAACTCAAATATGGTACTGCCCAGTATGCCAGCCATCACCTTGCAGTGCGTTTTCTCTGCCCCAGCTTCCTGTTTTCACCCCTCCTACCAGTCTGGATGAATGTTTCTTCTTTAATTCCTTGGTTGTTGGACTTCCATACAGTTTGATTTTCTGACATTTCTGGTTATTTTTTTTAAATTTGTTATTGTCCTTCTTTTGCTTGTGAGAGGAGACAAAATGTATCTACCTACCCCTCCATATTGGCTGGAAGTGTCCTCATTAGAAAAATTCTAAATGATTGGTTTTTTATCTCTTTTACCTCTAATATATGCATTTGAAGCAATAAGGTTCACCTAGAGACTTCTTTAGATACATCTCACAGGTTTCCATATGCCATATTTTCATTATACTCAATTTTAAATGTTCTCTGATTATTTTTATTTCTTCTTTGACCCAATGTTATTCAGAACTATGTTTTTTAATTTCTAAAAATTTGAATTTGTATATATATAATTTATATTAAGTTCTGGTTGAATTTTACTCTGGTCAGAAAGTGTACTCTGTACTATATCAATCATTTTAAATTTATTGATACTGGTTTTATGCCATTGTATTTTATTTAGATTTATAATTGCATTGTGTGTATAAAAAAAAAGTAACTGTATATCCTGCAGTTGTTGCCTATTGTTAGTTGATAGTGTTTTCCAGAATTTCTTTATACTGTTTATTTTATCTAATTGTTCTATCAATTTCTGAGAGCATAGCGTTAGTATCTATTGGGGAAAAAGTCTCTCTGTGACCTGCAATGGCTATGGCCACATGAATACTTAATCTGATAACAGTAGGGAACAACAACAGAATCTTCAACATTGTACCATACCTTAGGGTGATCAGTCAAGTGCCT
Source organism: Mormoops blainvillei (assembly GCA_004026545.1). Classification (NCBI taxonomy): domain Eukaryota; kingdom Metazoa; phylum Chordata; class Mammalia; order Chiroptera; family Mormoopidae; genus Mormoops; species Mormoops blainvillei. Next base: position 5,342 of record PVJD01010861.1, read on the forward strand.
GGTTGTAGGTAGTCTAAAATGGATTGCTTCTATCATAGAAGGGGCAGCTTTTTGTTCTTATTGAAATAGACAGTCTGTATTGAGGAAGCAGTCACTACAAGACCTGCCACCGTTCCCTGGGATTGCCCAATCAGTGCCCTGGAAGAGAAACATTCTCCTATTTGAAAAATGGGTGATGGATTTTTCCTTGGTCCCACATTCTTCTTCCTTATTAGGAAAACCTGTCCCCTGTCCTGGCCATCCAATGACCTTATATTGCTTTAGCATTTGGATATGGTCTTTTCCTGTAACATGAGAGGGGTGTGTACAATCTATCTCCTAGTGGGGTATTGGTAAGGGCCAGCTTGCTGTGGGAGACTAGTACACACTATAGACATTAATCTTGCTGTGACTCTTCTCCTTTCTGTGAGCAAAGTGTTATTTCAACCAGTGTCTAGTGTGTTGAGCCTTCCTTAGAAAATAGGAACCAAAAGAAGATTGTGTCAGCTGAGATCTGTGACAACATCTCCTATTATTTCTCTCTAGTTCTATCAATTTTTGCTTTATATACTCCATAGTTCTGTTATTAGGCACATGAATATTTATAATAGTTAAACCCTAGTGATTATTTATTCCCTTAACCATTATGAAATGTCCCATTTTATGTTTGGTAGTACTCATTGTCTTAAGTCTATGTATATGAAGTAGTTGCTACAGTCTTTTTATGCTTACTGCTTTCATAGTATACACTTAAAATCGATTTTCTTTCATCTTCTCTGTGCATTTAAATGTGAGATGTGACTTTTGTACACAGAATGCAGTATAGTCTTGCTTTTTTATGTGTTCTTATTATATCTGCTTATTTTGTTATTTCTTTATTTTTAGAGAGAAGGGAAGGGAAGGAGAAAGAGAGGGAGATAAACATAAATGTGTGGTTGCCTCTTGCATGCCCCCAGCTGGGGACCTGGCCTGCAACCCAGGCATGTGCACTGACTGGGAATCAAATCAGTGACCCTTTGGTTCACAGGTCAGCACTCAATCCACTGAGTCACACCAGCCAAGGAAAATATCTGCCTTTTTATTACAGTGTTTAGTTCATTAAAGTTTAATGTAATTATTGATATTAGTTCATGTTTACCATTTTTATGTCTTTAATATTTTTATTTAATATACCCTTTCTGCCTTTTATTCCTGCTTGTTTTATTCTGCCTTTTTTGGTATTATTTGACTAAATTTTAGTATTGAATTTTCCTACCTTTTGTGACAGCATGGATGGAACTGGAGCACATTATGCTAAGTTAAATGAGTGAGGCAGCAAAAGACAAATACCATATGACCCCACCTGTAAGTGGAACCTAATCAATGAAATGAACAAGCAAGCAAAATATAACCAGAGACATTGAAAGAAGAAACTGACAGTAACCAGAGGGGAGGGCAGAGTGGGATAATGGGGGAAAGAAGGGGACAAGTCATCAAGGGACATGTGTAAAGTACCCATGGACAAAGCCAAAGGGGGGAAGGATTGAGGGTGGGAGGTGGGGATGGGTGAGTTGGGGAGAGTGAGGGAGGGGAAATGGAGACAACTGTACTTGAACAACAGTAAAAAAGTCATTTTTAAAAAACTAAAAATATATATTGAATTTTTTAAAGTTATTAGTTTCCACTATACTTCTTTGCTTCCTTTTACCAGTGACTTATCTATAGAATTATTTTAACCACTTTACTTTGGATGTGAGGCCAGATGCAGATCAAGAAAAAGAAAGCAGAAAGAAATTTAAATTTTATTATATCCACAGTTCCCTGGGGACAACACAGCACACTGCTCAGAACAACTCAGGAGAAGCACTAGAAGCAGAGGGAGAGAGGAAACCTGTAGGCAAACACCTTTATTGTGGCTTCTGTGGGGAAAAGAAAAGGCAGACACGGGGCAAGCAGGCTTAGGATTGGCTAGTTTGAATAATTTCAGCAGGCTCTGGGGCATAGGAACTATCACTGGTTGTTTGATATCTGGCCCTGGGGAAATTTGAGCAAGTATAATGTGGTCAGGAGTGTGAGAGCCCAGTAAGGGAGGGAGGTGGTTGGGAATGTGAACTTAATTGGCTGCTCAGGAAAAGGAAGTGACCTGCCTCTAACTAGGATCTCAAAACTAAGCCAACAACTTTTAAAACTATATTACAAGATTAGGTATGTCCCTAACATTTCACAATCCACGTAGAGTTAATGTTGCATGACTTTAAATAACATGTAGAACCATTGCAACCATAAAGGTCAATTTATCCCTTCCACATCCTTTATGCTATAGTTATTATATGTATTATATTGCCATAGATTATATAGCCTAAAAGATAATATTATGAAGTTTGCTTTATAGTTTCTTATGTATTTTGAAGGGGTTTAAAAGAAGAACTGTTTTGTTTTTTTTATATTTTTCATTTCCAATGTTCTTTAATCCGTTTTGAGTATCCAAGTTGCCATCTTGTATCAACTTCCATCTGCCTGAATAACTTCTTTTACTACTTCCTGTAATGCAAGCCTGATGGCAACACATTCCTTTATTTTTCTTTTATTATTTGAAAATGCATTTACTTTCCCTTAATTAATGAAGGATATTTTTATTGGAAAAAGATATGGTTGGCAGTTTTGTTCTGTTTATTTAACATTTTCAAGATGTGTCATTCTCTTCTGGCATTCTTACTTCCTGATAAGTAGCCAACTGTTAATTGAACAGGTTCTCTTGTACATTATATACCATTTTTCTGTTACTACTTCGAAGATTTTCTTTTTTCAAATTTCAGTTGTTTGGTTATGAACTGCCAAGTCCAGTGCTGTTTAGTGTTTATTTTTATTGGAGTTCCTTGAGCATCCAGATTCTGTAAATTTGTATGTTTCATCAAATGTAGAAATGTTATAGCCACTATTTGTTCAAATTTATTTTCTTCCTTATTGTCTCCATCTTCTACTCTGAGACCCCAATTGCATGTACTGTAGTCAGTTTGTTATTAACTATCAAGTCTCTGAGAATCTGTTCTTTTAAAAAAAATAAAGTTTTTAAATCAGTCTTAGGTTTTTAGCAAAAAGAAGTTGAATATGCGGACAGTCCCCCTATATCCTCTGCCCTAACATGTGCACAGCCTCCTCACTGCTCTGTGTTGTGTTATGTGAAAGTCAGTCATCTGTGGCACAAGAGGACATAGAGGAGGAGCTCAGGAAAACATCTTATTATACTCACAGGTCCTAGAAACAGGAGGCATAGAATGCTACACATGGCCACATAGAAAAGTATCAGCAGTGGTCAGAAGGTATAAGAGTAAAGGGAGAGCCTAGGACACAGGCTTAATTGGAGTTTCCGCAGGAAAGGTAAGCAAGACAAGATAAAGAGTTTAAGATTGACTAATTTGAATAATATTGCAGGCTCTATGCCATAGAGATGGTCCCTAGTTTCCTGGAACCTGGCCCTGGGATGATTAAGGCAGAACAATATTGCCTCCTGGGCTGTACAGACCAGATAAAAGAGGTTTAGCTCTGAGTTGGTTAGTTCACATACCAAAGGCCTGCTGACCAACCCTGGGAATGGCTTCTCTCCACAGAGAGAAAGGTTATTAAGATTTCAAAACATCCTAATATAACGAAAAAAATTTTAAAAAGAAACAATACACCGACTACCTACCAACATCCCAAACCAGCGTGGTACATTTGTTACAATAAATGACCCTATATTGACACGTCATTATCATCCAAAGTCCATTGATTACCATAGGGTTCACTCTTTGTGTTGTACATTCCATGGGCTTGGGCACATGTATAATTGTATGTATCCACCATTATAGCATCATACAGAATACTTTTATTGCTGTTAAAATCTGTGCTTTGCCTACTTAACTTGATTTTGTCCCCTCAAAGTCCTGGCAGCTACTGATGTTTTTACTTTTTCTGTAGTTTTACCTCTTCTAGAATGTCATATATTTGGAATCATGTAGTATGTAGCCTTTCAAATTGGCTTCTTTCACTTAGTAATGTGCATTTAAGGTTCCTTAATATCTTTACATAGCTTGGTAGCTCATTTCTTTTTAGCACTGACTAAAATTCCATTGTCTGAATGGACCAAAGTTTATTTATTCATTCACCTACTCAAAGATATTTTGGATGCTTCCAAATTTGGGCAATTATGAATAAAGCTGCTATAAACATTTCATGTACAGACTTTTGTGTGAACATAAGTTTTAGACTCCTTTGTGTAAATACCAAGGATCACAATTGTATGGTAAGTGCATGTTTAGATTTTTAAGAAACTGCCAACCTGTCTTCCAAACTGGCTATACCATTTTGCATTCCCATCAGCAATGAATGAAAGTCCCTGTTGCTCCACATTGTTACTGGCATTTAGCATTGTCAGTATTTTGGATTTTTGCCATTTTAATAGATGCATAGTAGGGCCACATTATTCTTTAACTTGCATTTCCCTGATGACATATCCTGTGGAGCATCTTTTCATATGCCCATTTGCCATGCGTATATCTTATTTGGTGATGTGTCTATGGTCTTTGGCCCATTTTTTATTCAAGTTGTTTCTTTTTTCACTGTTCAGTTTTAAGAGTTCTTGGTATAGTTTGGATAACAGTTCTTTTTTGTGTTTTTATTATATTTATTAGGGTGACATTGGTTGATAGGATCACATAGGTTTCATGAATACATTTCCATGATACATGATCTGTACATTACATTCTAAGATCACCACCCAAAGTCAAATCTTTCATCACCAAGCATTTGACTCCTTCGTTGCCCACCACCCCTCCTTCCCACTTCCTTCTGTTCCACCAGCATACTGCTGTCTGTGTCTATCAGTTTCAGTGTTATATCCCACATATGAGTGAAATCAAATGGTTCTTAACTTTTTCATCTGACTTATTTTGCCTGACATCATATTCTCAAGGTCTATTCATGTTGTCACAAATGGCAGTATTTTATCTTTTCTTAGAGTTGTGTAGTATTCCATTGTATATATGTACCATGTCTACTTTATCCAATTCTCTATCAACCAAAGACCCCATATCTTGGACACCATGAATAATGCTTCAGTGAACACAGGGGTGCCTATATCTTCGTGAAAAATGTTTTCAAGTTTCTCAGGTAGATAACTAGGAGAGAAATTTCTTGGTCATATGGTAACCCTATTTTTATTTTTTGAGGAACCTCAATACTGTTTTTCCATAGAAGCTGTACCAGTTAACAATCCCACCAGCAGCGAGTGAGGGTTCCCTTTTCTCTACAATCCCTCCAACCCTTTTTATTACTTGTCTTGATGGTGATAGCCATTCTAACAGATCGGAGGTGGTGTCTCACTGCAGTTTTGGTTTGCATCTCCCTGACAGCTAGTGAAGTTGAGCCTCTTTTCATATATGTTGTCCATCTGTATGTCTTCTTGGGAGAAGTGTCTGTTCAGGTCCTCTGCCCATTTTTTAAATTGGATTGTTTGTTCGGTATAGAGTTGTATGAGTTCTTTATATGTTTTGGATATTAACCCATTGTCTAAGCTCTTGTTTGCAAATATCTTTTCCCATTTGATTGAGTGCCTTTTTGTTTTGTTATTGGTTTCTTTAGCTGTGAAGAAGCCTTTCAGTTTGACATACTCCCATTTATTTAGTTAGTCTTTACTTCCCTTGCCTTTGGGATCAAATTTCTAAAATGTTTTCTACAACCATGGTCCATGAGTTTGGTATCTATTTTTCTTCTATTGTATTTATTGCTTTAGATCTTACATTTATGTCTTGATTTATTTTGAATTAATTTTTGTACATGGGGACAAACTGTAATGTAGTTTCATCCTTTTGCATGTGGCTTTTCAATTTTCCTACCACCATTTTTTGAAGGGGCTTTCTTTACTCCATTGTGTGTATTTTTGGCTCCTTTGTCAAAATTTATTTGCATACTTGTAGTTTTATTTCTGGATTCTCAATTCTGTTCCATTGCTCTCAGTGTCTGTTTTTTTTTCTTGTCAATACCATGCTCTTTTGATTATTGTAGCTCTGTAGTATAATTAAAATCAGGTTTATGATACCTCTGGTTTTGTTTTTCTTTTCTTTTTCCCTTCGGGATTGTTTTGGTTATTCAGGTCCTTTGTAGTTCCATAAATCTGATTAATTTTTTTAATACATTGGGATTTTGATAGGGATTGCATTAACTCTGTATATCGCTTTGAGTAATATGGCCATGGTTTGGAAGAATCAACACAGTTAAAGTGAATAATAATTCTTTATAAGGTGTATTTAAATTAAATATTTCCACCCTGTCTCATTTGTCTTCTCATTCTCTTGTTTTAATTAAAAAAAATTTCTCCACCTATTTTTCAAATGATATAATTTTTATTGATGTGATCAAGTTCACAGATTCTTTCTTTTGTCACTTCCATTCTCCTGTTATTTACATTCAGTGACTATGTTTTAAATCTCTAATACTGTTTTTTCACATCTAAAATATCTATTTTTATTTCTACTTATCTGTTGACATTTACTGTCTTTTTATTTATGAGTATGCAGTTTTCCATTGTTAGGATAATTATAATAGCAGGTTCAAATTTTTAAAAATTTATCATTGTTGAGTTAAAGGTGTCCTGCTTTTTTCCCCCTTCACATCCCAATCTTCTCTCTTCTGGCTCCCACAGTCAATAGTCCCCACTGTCCATGCCCATGAGTCCTCTATTGCTATTCCTTTGTTTGCCCACTCCCTTTCTTTCCCACGTTATCCTTCTCCCCACTGACCTCTGGTCACTGTCATTTTGTTCTTTATTTCCATGTCTCTGGTTATATTCTGATCATTTGTTTGTTTTGTAGATTAGGTTCACTTATAAGTGAGATCATATGGTATTTGTCTTTCACCGCCTGGCTTATTTCACTTAGCAAAATACTCTCCAGTTCCATCCATGCAGTCACGAAGGGTAGGAGCTCCTCTTCCTTTCTACTGTGTAGTATTCCATTGTGTAAATGTACCAAAATTTTTTTATCCACTCAGTTACTGATGGGCACTTAGGTTGTTTCCAACACTTGGCTATTGTAAATTGTGTTGCTATGAACATTGGGTGCATAGGTTCTTTTGAATTGATGATTCAGAATTTTTAAGGCATATTTCCAGTAGTGGGAACACTGGATCAAAAGGCAGTCCCATCATTAGGTTTTGAGGAAATTCCATAATGTTTCCACAGTGACTGCACCAGTCTACATTCCCACCAACAGTGTCCTAGGGCTCCCTTTTATTCACATCCTCTCCAACACTTGTTTGTTGATTTGGTTATGATGGCCATTCTGACTGGTGTGAAATGGTATCTCATTGTAGTTTTAATTTGCATCTCTCTAACGCCTAGTGATGCTGAGCATCCTTTCATATGTCTGTGGGCCCTGTATATGTCCTCCTTGGAGAAGTGTCTTTTCAGGTCCTATGCCCATTTTTTAATTGGATTGTTTGTCTTCCTAGAGTGGAGTCGTGTGAGTTCTTTATGTATGTTGGCAAGGAAATCCTTGTCTGAGGTGTCTTTGGCAAGTATATTCTTCCATACATTTGGTTCCTTTTTCATTTTGCTGATGTTTTTTTTAGCCACACAGAAGCTGCTTATTTTGATGAAGTCCCATTTATTTATTCTCTCCTTTATGTCCTTTGCTCTAGGGGACATATTGGTGAAAATATTGCTCCATGGAATAACTGAGATTTTCATGTCTATGTTCTCCCCCAGGACTTTTATGGTGTCGTAATTTACATTAATGTCTTTTATCCACCTTGAGTTTATTTTTGTGTGTGGTTTTAGTTGGTGGTCGAGTTTCATTTTTTTGCATGTAGCTGTCCAGATTTCCCAACACCATTTGCCAAAGAGGCTATTTTTACTCCATTTAATGCTACTGCCACCTTTGTTGAATATTAGTTGACCATGAGGCATGGGTTTATTTCTGGGCTTTCTATTCTGTTCCATTGATCTATGTGTCTGTTCTTGTGCCAGTACCAGACTGTTTTAATTACAGTGGCCTTTTAATATAGTTTGATGCCAGGTATTGTGATCCCTCCTACTTTGTTCTTCTTTCTCAAAATTGCTGTGGCTATTCAGGGTCATTTTTTATTTCATATAAATTTTTGAAATGTTTGTTCTGTACCTATGAAATATGTCATTGGTGTTTTAATAGGTATTGCATTGAATCTATAAATTGTTTTGGGTAATATAGACATTTTGATCATGTTAATTCTACCAGTCCATGGACACGGTATACGCTTCCATTTATTTGTGTCTTCCTTAATGTCTTTCTTTAGCGTTCTGTACTTTTCTGAGTACAGGTCTTTAACCTCCTTGGTTAAGTTTATTCGCAGGTACTTTGTTGTTTTTTATTTTTATAGTAAATGGGATTTTCCCTGATTTCTGATTTGATATTTCATTGTTGGTGTACAAAAATGCCTATGCTTTCTGAATATTGACTTTGTATCTTCCTCTTTTGCCAGATTCACTTATTAGGTTGAGTAGTTTTTTGGTGGAGTATACAGGGTTTTCTATATACACTGTCATGTCATCTACAAACAATGACAGTTTTGCTTCCTCCTTTTCAATTTGGATGCCTTTTATTTATTTTTCTTGTCTAATCTCTGTGGCTAGGACTTCCAATGCTATGTTGAAGGGAAGTGGTAAAATCAGACATCCTTGTCTTCTTCATTATCTTAGTGAGAAAGGTTTTAGTTTTTACCTGTTGAGTATGATGTTGGCTGTAGGTTTTTCATATGTAGCCTTTATTATATCGAGGTATGCCCCCTTTATTCTCACTTTGCTGAACGTTTTTTATAATGAATGGGTGGTGTACCTTATTAAATACTTTTTCCACATTTATCAATATCTTCATGTGATTTTTGTCTTTCCTTTTATTTATGTGATGTATTATGTTTATTGATTTGTGAATATTGTACCATCTGTGCATCCCTGGGATGAATCCCACTTGATCATGGTATATGATCTTTTCAGTGTATTGCTGGATATGGTTTGCCAGCCCTCTGTTAAGTATTTTTAGTGTCTATGTTTATCAGCCATATTGGCCTGTTGTTTTCTTTCTTTGTTGTGTCTTTATCTGGTTTTGGTGTAAGGATGATGCTTCCCTCATAATGAGATCAAGGAAGAAATCAAAAAGCTTCTGGCAACAAATGAAAATGAACACACAACAGTCCAAAACCAATGGGACATAGTGAGGGCAGTCTTAAGAGGGAGATTCATGGTAATACATGCCTAGCTAAAAAAAAAAATATTTCAAATAAACAACAACACTACATCTACAAGAACTGAAGGAATAAGTACCATTAAAGCCTAAAGTGAGTAGGAGGATGTAAGTAATCAAGATCAGAGCAGAATTAAATAACATAGAGACCAAAAGAACAATCTGAAGGATCAATAAATCCTGGAGCTGGTTCTTTGAAAAGATAAACAAAATTGAGAAGCCATTAGCCAGACTTATCAAGAAAGAAGGGAGAGGACCCAAATAAATAAAATCGGAAATGAAAGACAAGAGATCACAACTGATACCACAGAAATACAAAGGATTGTAAGAAGTTACTATGAACAACTATATGCCAAGAGATTTGAAAACCTGGGTGAAATGGACAAGTTTCTAGAAAAATATTATTTTCCAAAACTGAATGAAGAGGAAGAAGAAAGCCTGAACAACAGATAACAGCTGGTGAAATTAAAGCAGTAATCAAAAAACTCTTGGCATATGAAAGCCCTGGACCAGATGGTTTCACAGGAGAATTTTATAAAACATTTAAGGAAGAGCTAACCCCTGTCCTCAGACTATTCCAAAAAATTCAAGTAGAGGGAAGACTCCCAAACTCTTTTTATGAGGATAATGTTTTTTAGTATCATGTTTCTTATTATGCTCTTCTATTGGGCCTTTAAAATATTAAGTTTATATACAATACCATTTTGTAATCTCTATCATGTTTTACCACAAGTCTGTTAAATTTTCATTATGTAAAACTTACACATTGAGAATAAAATAGTCTATTTTTGCTAGTGCTAGGCCTTTTATGTGACCATCTGTGCTCAGAAAATCATGAAAACTAGTAAGGTCTCTGAGTTTTTAAAAAAAAATATTTCTTTACAAAGTTTATATTCCTTTTCAACTGTATTTACAGTCAGCTTGTTCACTCCAGAACATTTACACATTTTTCCTTAACATGTGATGATTTCTTCAGTATTTGACTGCTTAGTCATTCCTAAAGTTTCTCACAAAGAAAAGTGTTTATAAACCAATTAAGTCCCGAGATAACAGGAGACATTTTTAATTAACTCTGTGGATATTGTTTTAAAAGCATCCTTTAATGTAATGATTATGACCAACCTGAAATTTCTATGTGTTCTTCTTTTTACAAAAAAAAACAAAAATGAAAACAAACAAACAAACAAAAAACACGAGCTCAATTAATGTGTATGCCTTGTCCTCTGAGGTCATGTTTTAGTTTCTTATGTTGAAAGTCCTTGCTATGTTGTCAGTTCATAAGAGATGTGAAATAGTAAAGCAGTAATCCAAAAACATTAAAGACTAGAATGCAGTATTGAATCCTATTTTCTCATTAGATTATAAGGCAAAGGTAGGTTTATTCATTTGTTTAGCAAACACTTATTTATATCTAGGAAAGTGTAAAGCATTGTCAGGCTATATGAACACAGATTAAAAAAGACAGACTATTATCAAGTGACTTACTGTCTAGTGAGAAAGTGAATTAAGTAAAATGAAAAGTGATGCTATGTTAGTTTCATGATAAGAGGAATGCATACAGTGCTATGCAATCATAGAGGAAGGGCATTAACACAGTATGGGGGTTTAGCACAGGCTCAGTAGATCAAACAACCCCTCTGATAGGTGGCTATCTGCAGGACAGTTTTATTGAATAGACAGGATAGCACTGGAACCAGATGGCCTGTTCAGCAGAAGTTATGGGATTATTAAAATGGGGTTTGTCAACATTATGCATTCATCTACTTGGAGAGTATTGAAAACTTTGTATAGAAATGGATAGGGAAATTAATCTGCCTTTAGAGAGAATTACGTTGTCTTTTGCATGATCTACCATGGGATGGAACAAAGAAGGACTCTTACTTAAGCTCTATCTTAAGTTAGAGAGTGGCTTCAAGAGTACTACTGGGAAAGTTTAAAAAGTGTTCATGAAATTTGTGAAACACAGGACTGACACTTGCCTGAGAAGTCTAAATGTGAGAGACTATCCAGTACCATTGGCCTAGGGCAGTAAAGCAAGAGAGATCTCTTGACAGCAAGCTGATCTTTCACTGAAAATGAAGCAAAAGCATATGTTTTAAAAAAGTAAATGTCGACCTCTTTAAAGAAAACTAACCTGGGAAGTATTAAAAGGGACAGTGTTGAAATAATCTGACTTCAATACTATAGAAAATCCCATAGCTCATGAGATAGAGAGGGAAGATTTTAAGAAGTCAATTAAAAAAGAGGAATTTTCTATTCAAATATCTACATTAGGAGGTACCTAGTATGGGACCTCTGAAAAAAGTCCCACAAATGAAAGAAACAATATTACATTCTCCATATTTAGAGGACTGACGAGCTGCTAGTTTACCATTTTTCTGCACCTTATGTTCCTTCCTTACTAAAAATTTGTAGGAAATTGCAATCTTGTATAGTGAGCATGTAAAAGGTGGATAAGAAAAGAGAGAGATGATCTACTATATCCATCTTCCCCAACTCCAACCTCCTTGTGTGGGTCAGGCCTCACCTGGGAGAAGAAACAATAATTAAATTAGAACTTAATTATTACACTGGACTGAATTGAAATAATGTGACTATTGGATATGGATTAGACCCTTAGTGTTAAAAACAAAGGGAATATTTGCTTATGATCTAAGAGGAACAACAACAATGAAAACTCTGGGATATGTATGAGTTTCCAGCCAGGAGTGGAAAAATGAAATAATCCCAGAGCAGATTTTAAAGGCCAATAAAAACATGATAAAGTTGGTTTCTCCTTACAACATATTGATTGAGTCCTGCTCATTCAGTAAACCAAGTTAAGAAAAAAATTAAAATACATGATCTGACAAAAGATTGCTTTTTTTGGGGGGTAGGGTTTGAATATATGTTTTTAATTTCTCTTAGAGCAGAATTTGAGTCAAAAGTAGTTGATTATTTAACTTTTAAAGAAACTTCCTATTTTTATTCAAAAGCATTTGTGGTGTTCTTTTTAAATATTAATTAACTTATTTTCCCTTTTTATTGACTGTATTTATGTTTTTCATATTCTTAATATCACTAACAATGTTTAAGAGTTCCACTTGTTCCATGATTATTTTTCTGTGTCCTTACTAGTATTTGGCATTGTATTATTATTTTTTTTTGGTTTTGTTTTATTTCAGCTGTTCTAACAGGTGATGTTGAACATCTTTTTATAAGCTTATTTGACATTCATATATTCTCTTTGGTGAAATATCTCCACATCTTCTGAACATTTTATAATTATAGCTTTGTTGTTGTTTTATTTGTGAGTTTTGAGAGTTCTTTACATACTCTAGATCCAGTTACAAGTATTTTGTTGGATATGTGGTGTCCAGGTATTTATTTCAAGTGTCTATCTTGTCTTTTTATCTTCTTTTAAAAAATATTTTATTTATTTATTTATAGATAGAAGGGAAGGGAGAGCGAATGAGAGAGAGAAGCATTAATGTGTGGTTGCCCTCCCATATGCCCCCTACTGGAAGCCTGACCCGCAACCCAGGCATGTGCTCTGACTGGGAATCAAACCAGCGACCCTTTGGTTTTCAGGCCAGCACTCAATCCACTGAGCCATACCAGCCAGGGCTCTTTTTATCCTCTTAACACAATCTTTACCAGAGAAAAAGTTTTTAATTTTGATAAAGCCCAATTTATCATTTGTTATTTTAATAGACTGTGGTTTTGGTATCTAAGAATTTATCATCTAATATTAGATTCCAAAGATTTTATTTTATGAATATTTCTTAATGTTTTATAGTTTTACACTTTACATTTAAACGCATAATTATTTTACAATAACTTATGAACAATGTGAGAATTTTAGTTAAATTTTCTGTGGTTATGTAATTGCTTCAGCAGCATTTGTTGAAAAGAGTATGTTTCCCCCACTGAATTGCTTTTGTAACTTAATAAAAAATCAGCTGGGATTATTTGTATGAGTCTACTTCTCGGTTCTCTATTTCTGTTGCATTAATCTGTGTTTATGTCCCTCAGCTGCTATAGCTACAATATATAGCAAGTTTTAACCCCAGGTAGAATGATACATTGCAATGTATTCTCTTTTCCAAAGTTACATTAGTTCTACTAGTTCTTTTGCCTTTCTATATAAAATTTAGATTAAGCTTGTCAATATATACCCCAAATATTGCTATAACTTTGATAAAAATTGTATTAAACTCATCCATTAATTTGGGGGAAATTATCATCTTTAATGTGTTGAGTCTTTCAACCCAGGGATATGCTATATATCTCTATTTATTGAAATCTTTTATTTCTTCCATCAATATTTTGTTACTTATGTTCTCATAATTTTGTTAGATATATACCAAAGTATTTAATTTTTTAGATCAATTGTAAATGGTGTTGTGCTTCTAATTTTAGTCCATGTGTTCATTGCGAGAATAGAGAAATGAGATAAATTTCTGGGAACTGATCTTGTATCTTGGTACTTTGCTTAGCTCATTTATTAATTCTAGGAATTTTTGTAGTTTCCATGGGACTTTTTCATACACATTTTGTCATCTGCAAATAAGAACAGCTTTAGTTTAGTTTAGTTTAGTAGACCCATTCAGATGGGTCTGTCCTTTCTTTATTGCCATGGTGAGGACTTTTGTTATTATATCAAGTAAGAATGGTTGGAATAAACACCCTTACCTTGTTTGGTCTTTATACTTTTGAAATTTTAGTATGAGCTATTGTATCTCACTGTATTTTAGTTTGCACTTCCTTGATGAATAGTGATGCTAAGAACCTTTAAAGGTATTTAATCTAGCTTCCTATGTCTTCTGTTGGAAAGGTTTTTTTCCTATGATCTATTCTAGGAGCATTTAAATATTAAATTTTTACATTAAGGTACATAATACTAGGCTTCAAAATAATTTTGGTATATAGTGCAAGACAGTATTCCTTTATTTTCCATGTGGATGTCCTGATACATTAGAATTTGTTGTGGAAAACGAGGGTGGGAAAGGTAGCAGAGGGTAAGGGGGGCATAACTAGTGATGGAAAGAGGCTTGATTTGGGGTGGTAAACACAAAATCCAATATAGAGGTGATGGATGCATTATAGAAGTCTACACTTAATACCTATGTGATTTTATTAACCAATGTCACCCCAATAAATTCAATAAAAAGAAAACCAACAACAAAAACAGCACAATTTATTTCCCAATTGAATTGAATTGAATTGGCTACTTTATAAAAATCACATAATATATACAAATTTATTTCTGACATTCTATTTCTTTCCTTTGCTCCTAGTGTCTACACTGACACTAATCCCATGAATCCCTAATTATTTTATCTTTATAGATATCTTGAAATCAGGTAGTGCTATGTCATCAAACTTTGCACTTATTTTACAATATTTTTCTAGTCATTTACATTTTTATATAAATCCTATGGTGAGATTGTCAATGTTTTTACCAAAAGAAACCTGCAGAAGTTTTTGGAGGGATATATTGAATCTACTGTTATATGTAGGGAGATTATCTTAAAAATGTTAATTTTTCCTATCCATGAAAATATTGGGTTGACTGAAAAGTTCATTTAGTTTTTTTCTGTAAAATAAAAGACACATTTTCAGCAATAACTTTATTAATTTGAATATTTTGAATATGTCGGCTATCTCCCACTATTGACTTCTAGTGGGTATGGTCAGCAGTGCTGCTAAACATCTCCCAATGCATAAGACAGTCCCACAGCAAAGGATTGTTTGGCCAAATCTCAACAGTAACAAGAAACTTTACAAACCACTTTTGACATGTTCAATCAGTCACAGCACCTTGTCCATATACTGCACAAATCTTTTTTTGCATTTCAGTTGTGTTTTCACCTTTCTTGAAATAATAAAGCATAATATGCCAAAAATATTTCATCTTTTCTTCCATCAATATTAAACTGGCTTCACAAAAATTCACCAATTTTGATTTTTTTAAAAATGCACACTGATATGTCAGCTGTCACAATACAATCTAATAAAATTGTTTCAAATGAAGTTAAAGACAACTAAGCGCTACTGGAGCCATCTTGTGGAAAAAACTACACAAACTTTTGTCCAACCCAATGTCATATCTCTTCATTTATTTGTCTCCTTAAATTCAATTTTAACTCTATTGATTTTTACTGATAACTATAGTTGCTTATTGATTATAATATGAATCCTCATCTTACTTCAATATACATTGAATTCTTATTTCATTTCATTTAGAATGTTTAAACTTAGAAGAGTATAGCACCATTTACTTCTCTCTAAATCATTGTGCTAGTATTGTGTAATATCTCTATTTTATTGTACATATGCTATTAATTCCAAAATATAGACTATTTTTAGTTGATTATTGCTTTTTTAATTATTGGTTTTCCAGTTATTCATATCAAAGCAAAATTCCTTCTTTGTCCAGCATTAAATCTTTCTTGAGTAAACATAGGAGTGAAATAACTAAAACTTATGGTACATATATATCCAAAAATTTTATTCAAATTATTGTGCAATGTAGGAGATTTTACACTGTTACGAGCATTATAGGAGTGCTCTCATTGCTCTGCGTTCTTGCTAACCCTTATTATAGTCAAGATTTTCAATATAAGCTAGTCAATTTGGAGTAAAATGTTCCTTTCTTGGGGGTTCATTCTGTGTTTCCTAAATGACTAATGGCATTAAATATTTTTATAAGCTTATTTGCCATTGTATATCCTCTGATTAAGTGTCTTAAAATTGTTGGCCTATTTTTTATTTAGATTGTTTGTCTTATAGCTGAGTTGGAATTCTTTATATTATATTCCATATATTTGTCCTTTTTCAGTTATATGTTTTGCAAATATTTCTGCTACTCCGAAATTTTTTTCTGTTTCTTTGAAAGAATAAAAGTCATTTTTTTTAAATTTTGAAAATGTTCAAATTGTTGATCTTTTAATTTGTAGTTTGTGGGAATTTTTTGTTGTTTTTATATCTTAAAAAGTGTTATATTGAGATCTATGATGCATTTTGAGTGAATTTTGTATATGATGTGAGTCAAAAGTGATAGGCATAGAAATGCCCAGTTAATTGTTATATTGGATTTTTGTAGTTATTTTAGAGTTTCCAGTATACCCCTCTAATGTATTATGACCTACCTTCAAGTGATATTTTACTACTTTATCTACAGTATAAGAAGCAGGATTATATTTTCATGATCTCATATAGCCTTTGGGAAGTTGCTGCAATACACTTTACTTTTTCATTTCTATAACCTCTATTATACATTTTTTATTATTTTACGTAAAACAATCAATTATCCTATAAATAGATATTTAAAGAAATATTTTTATATGTCCTCCCATATTTTTCATTTCCGCCCTTCATTCAGATTTTTATCCGATTTCACTTTTTGTTTATAGGACTTATTTTATCAATTTTTACAATGTGGGTCTGCTGATAATGAAATTTTTCAGCTTTGGTATGCCTGAAAAATTGTCTTTTTTGAGAGATATCTTCACTAGTTATGTAATGACAGTTTTGGGGGCTTTTTAAAATTAGTAGTTAAGAGTTGTTGCTCTAGTCTACAGCCTTCTACCTTGCATTTTCCCAAAAAGAAGTCTGCTGTCAACCTTATATTTTTCTGTATGTTTAGGTGAGGTAATTTTCCACTAATCATAGAAGAAGAAGATAAAAGCATTTCTAGCTTTTCAACACTAAGACTCTCCCTTTGTTGTTTTCATGAAGTATTAAAATAATGTCGCTTCCCCCCAACCCTGTGCTAAAGTCTGAATGTTGTGTGTCCTCTCTGCTTCCTGCCAAATTCATATGTTGAAATCCTTACCCTTAAAAATGATAGCATTAGTAGGCATAGACTTTGGGGGGTGATTAGGCTATGAGAGCAGAGCCCTCATGAATGGGATTAATGTTCTTTTGTAATAGAAGCACCACAGAGCTTCCTGGCTTGCTCTGACAGGTGAGTATACGAGAAGAAATCTGTCACCCTGAAGGGAGCCCTCACATGACTGTACTGGTAATCTGATCTGGAACTTCCAGCCTCCAGAAATGCGAGGAAAGATTTCTGATGTTTATAACATAGTCAGTCTGTGGTATCTTGTTATAGCAGCTCGAATACACTGAGATATCTTACAGTATGCCTCCTCTACTTCTTTCCCCCATATTGATCTCAACCTCAATTTACTTTTACCAGAGTTTCCATAACCTGTGCGGATTATATCTACTCCCAGTAAAGACAGCTGAGACTCAGTTGGTTTGAGTTACTAGTCAGAGATTGCCCTTCACCCTTAGATAATTTTTAAATATTTTTAAATTGTTACTCTATTACGGTTGTCCAAATTTTTCCCCCTTTGCCCTCCTCTGCCCATGGATGGAACTGGAGAATATTATGCTAAGTAAATAAGCCATTTTGTGAAAGACCAACACCCTTAAACTTTTAAATACAGTGCTACCTTGGTACTTGTCATTAATTCATCCTGGAACTCATGACGAGTGCTGAAACCCATGAGTACCCAATGATGAAGCATTTTCTCTTGTGGGCTGATGTTGTGACTCATACAAATTCTAGCAAGTGCAAGGAGTCTTGAGCAAGTGAAATATTGAAACCTTTTTTTTTCCTTGTCAAAATGTGACAAGTACAGGGTTTGACAAGTTCTGAAAACCAACAAGTACTGACTCCTGACGTATGGCTGTAATCCCTTTTTCACTCTCTGGAAAACTAGAACCTGTACATTTCCCTCCCAGATTTAGATGCTGTTTTTCACTGGCTGTCAGGCTTTCCATGCCTAGTGATAACCCTTCATTTTGAGGGTGAGTACCAATGGTCAATTCAATTTTTGGTGTTCTGGCTCTTAAAGCCAACAGAAGTCCCATTTTGTTACTATCACATATTTGATAACAACAGTCAATTTGGTTCTACTTCTTGATTTGTCTCTAAGTGCATTTTATTTTAAAGGGATGCATTATCAGTTTTTTTATATAGAAAATATTGGCTATGACGTATTTCTTTGTTAATCTGTTTTTTCTCCTGTACTTTTGTGGTGATTCAAAACTGTGCTAGCACTACACAAACTTTCACAGAATTCTCTGGCTATTTTAAAATAATATTGTTTCCAAAAAAGCATACATATAAAATCTTTAAATACATTAAGATGCAGCCTTACAATCATTTTAATAATGTGTGTGTGTGTGTGTGTGTATACACATTGATATTGGTGAAGCTATTATGCTAATTTATGTGTATTTTACTCTGAATCAGAAAACTATTCTCATTCTGCACATAGTACTTCTACATATAGTTCAAAATTTGTGTTAATGCCTACGTGGTACATGCGTTGTTGCAAGAATCATCTATTATATGTTTATGTAAAGAGACTGAAACAGAGGTTAAAGTATGATACAGAATAAGTTTTTGAGTTTTTGAGTTTTGATTTTGTATGTTTGACTATACAATATTTATACAGCTTGTAGAGTTTGAGGTTCACTTTTATATTACAAAAAGAAAAAAAGAAGAGCCATTTACTTGCCTGAGTTCTGGAAGTGAAATCTAGATTCTTGTTTCCAAATTTGAAGTGGTCTCCATCATATTGGTGGGGATGGGGTATAACTACACTCAGAGACACTGTATCTCTGTCTCTGTTTCTATCTGTATCTATATGCCCAAAGAGTATATTTCAAATTAAAAAAAAAATATGTGTGCCCCTCTCTTTTGGGATCTGTACTTCTTTCTATCTTGCAAATTCTGGATTCTGTTAAGATATCTATATATTGGTAATTTTCCTATCTAAGAAACATTTCCCCCCCCCACACACAGTAGTGCTGTGAATTCATGGTGACTTAAAATACTATGTGTGTGTGTATGTGTGTGTATGTGTGTGTATAATTTTCTATTCTTCACCATTCAAAAATATGGGTCATCACACACACACAGACACAGACACACACACAAATTCTAGCAAGAGAGATATAGAATATAATTACTGAAATTATATTACATATCATCTAATCAAAGTTTCTCATTTAACAAATAAATAAAGCCAGGTCAAGCCTGTGGTAACAGTAGTATGGATGATGTGTGGTATAATTGTGCACCTGAAACTTGTATAATTTTGTTAACCAGCATCACCCCAATAAATTCAATATAAAGGGAAAAAACAGTAATCTGGACTAAAAGTCAACCTTCCTCAAGCTCAGCCCATGACTACTTCAGCTACTTTAGGCCCCTTCCCTCTTTATATAATAATATCCAAACCCCATTTTGATATCCCAACCTTTATTTTATCTCTCAAAACTTTACTTCAAATACATCAGTTGGAATTTTTAGGACAACACACCAGTAACTCCCTTTATAATGTATGTATTTCAGATAGTTATTGAACATAATCAAACAAGAAAGAAACAAATCCAAAATGCAATAGAAATTTAATCTTCTCACAGCCCACTTACCGGTGATTTCAACTTTAAACACTCCTTCTGTGATTGCACTAATGGATTTGCATTTAGCAGGATGCAAAGTACATGGCAGTACACTGTATTTTGCATTGGAGAGTCAATTATTACTGTATTATAATATAAAATTAAAAGGAAATTATCTTCTGAGATAGCTGTAGACTTAATCTAACCTCTCAACTGTGTTTATGCTCACAAGAATAACTGATATTTTCTTAAATATTAAAAAGCAAATGATTATTCAGTTGCAAGAACAAGGAAATTACTGTCATTTTTAAAACTATATTCCACCCTAAAAACTCCATAGCTAATTAAAAAAACCAGCAAATATAAATTTAACTGTATTAGTTGTTAGTGCTATCAACCAGTGTACTGACTTATGATTGTCAAATTATAATTGTCAATTTATTCCCACCAGACACTCCCAAGTTACATATTATTCGCACGTCTGTTGATACATTGCCACTCAATCAGCATTTGGGGCCTTAGTCCACCAGGCAGGTGTATGATACAAGATAATTCTTTAAAGGACACATTAAAGCTATAGTTTCCAAAGGTACCATTTGTTTTACTTCCATGTTTTGGCAGTCAACATAATTATGTGTTGTGAAAAACAGTAGCTATTTTATTTCTATCCTTGCCTGACAACTGTCAATATTGTTGTATCAGCAAATAACTATTTGAAATATGTTCATTGGTGATGGTGATAAATTATGTTGGAAAGTTCCAAAGGATAACTACACTTTATAATATAATTGTGTTGAAAAAGACTTTGAAAGATCATTTATATTTATTCACTAGCCTTTGAACTAAACCTCAGTCATGTTAATGTCTCTAAATTTAAATCGCTGCCTTAAGTTTTTACAACCAGTGAAATTTTAGGTAATGCTAGCTAAAGAATGAAGTGATGCACACATGAATTTAAAACATTCATGTTTTTGAGGCTATATGTCTCAGAAATCCTGGTATATTAGAATTATCTCAAGAGGAAAACAAAAATTTCCTCTTCTCTGAGCCAAAAAACATTAAAATTGGGGATTTTAAGTGATATTAATATTATCCCCAGATTATATAAGACACAGAGGGTTAGAGTGATATGTGTCTCACTCTAACACTTGTTAAAATATAGAAATATAGTTCTTGAAAACTACTTTTGAGGTTTAGAGATAACACATATGTAAAACACCTAGCATTCGAACTGAAGTCTTTTGTTCACATGCTGTTCCTCTTTTCATTCAGCTGTGCTGCTTCTCTGGAATATCTTCTCCAAAGGGGTTGAATAACTCCCATGACCATGTCTATGTGGGACTACAGGTGTAATTGTTAAATCAACTGAAGTATCCAGTCAATTCCTTCAAATAAATGGATTGTCCCCATGAAATTTAACATTATTCATATCTCAGCTTAGGCCCTTATTCACTGAAAGCCATGTTTTATAGTTCAAAACTGGTCATTTACCATCATTACTCATCACACTTTATGTACTCTAACTTAACTTTATTATTTTCCAACATTTGTAATCGTTCTGTTATTTGCTATCAGCCCAGCTAGATTATGTGCTACTAAAGGGTAGACACTTTTTGTTTCCCTTGTTCATACTATAGGTCTAAGACTTAATGTTATTCTTGGTACATAGTAGATGCTATATTTAAAAATATATGCTCAATGAATAAATAAATTTAATTAACTTTTGACAATGTTACTGGGTATGAATGATTCTAAAGAGTTGATACGACTAACCTCTATCAAGAGTGGTTATGGAACTGAATCAATTCAGTTTTCCTAATAAATGAATAAACTGTTGTTTCTTACTACTACCTTATGTCAATAGGTGGAAGCGGAAATACAGGGGAAGAATAACATTGTCCTGCTACTTGTACATATGTTCACTCAATATTCAAGAATTACAAATTTAAGATCTAATCATTTGTGAAACCTATGTCAACAATTTTATTATAGTCTGATTAAATTTTCTGGTGATTAATTTTTTAGAAACCTGCCATAACAGAAGGCTAGCTGTATTTTCTTATAAGGTCACTGATTCCACTGTGATCACAGCTAACTGTTTGGAGGAACTAGGACAAAGACTATAGCAGAATCTAAATAAAAATTAATTCTCATCACTTAATATATAGCTCAAAGCAGCTGCTCAAATGTTGACTAGCTGAGTAATCATTACAGATGGGAGATACAGACCCTAGTTAGGGTGTAACTCTGAAATTATGAGAGAAGGTAAAATAAAAATCTTCCTTCAAACCTTACACTGAGTAGGATCAGCATGAAGTAGATTAGAGTAGTCATTCACAGAAGTCTTCCACCATGTGAGATGAATTGTTAATATACTTTTAACTGAGGATTTTCTCAGAATTTGATCTTAACCAATCTCACTCTACCTCATCAAGAGGACTAAAATGTAAATATCCATTAAGTTGTGACACATTCTGTTGTAAAACTTTGGTGTGGAGCTTTCTGCAGAGTTTAGGAAAGGGGAATCCAAATGGTAAGACTGGATTAGTGTCTGTTCAATCCTGTCCAGGAAGGTAAGAAGCTATATTTTAGCAGATATGATTTTTCTGTTCACACACCCAAAGAACGTGTTCTTTACAGTGGAAATAGGGAGAATTTCATAGGTTTCCCACCATCTGCATTAACTATACATAGAAGATCCTTCAACTCCTTCATTCATCAGAGGGCCTCCTGTTGACTTATATATTTGACACCAAAAGAAAAGCATACTATAGACCAGGAAATTCATGTGTGTCCATAATCTACTTTTCTTTAAAATTTATTTTTCAATTACGGTATACATTAAATATTATTTTGTATTAGCTTCAGGTGTACAGCAAAGTAGGCAGACAATCATATACTTCACAGAGTGCTGCCCTCTATATTTCCAGCCCATTGTCATTTTTTAAAATAACCAGACACACTGAAATAAAGAACAAACTGACTGTAACCATGGGGTGGGGAGGGGAATAACAGGGGAAAAAAGGAGAAGGATCATCACGGAACATGTATAAAGGACCCATGGACAAAGCCAAAGTGGGGTAGGATTGAGGGTGGGAGGTGGGGATGGGTGAAGCAGGGGAATGTGGTAGCAGAAAAATGGAGAAAACTGTACTTGAACAACAATACAAAAAGAGAAAAAATAATAAAATGTACTTTTTGAGCATATCAGTCCATTTTAAGGAGATGTGATCAACAGAAGAGGTTTCAACAGTGCTTATGTTTATCAACCAACATATTTGTGTGACAGTTTAGATAATAATACATTTGGATAATTTGGTCTCAGGTGGATATAACTTTTTTATCTTCCTCCCCACTTTTCAAACAATACTTTGAAAAGAAGAACTTGAAAAAAAAACACTTGCTACTGATTTTAAAAAACTATAAAAATGTCACTTTTTGTGTTCATTTATTCTCTTCCTAGCCCAAACTCCATTTTTCTCATAGAAAAAAAAGCTATGAGCTACTACCAACTCTGCTTAATTATTTATGATGTACCAATGAGCCTCTATGAGGACATTACAAATATTAAAGCATAAATGAATGAAAATTCATAAAACAAGCTGTTTCCTGCTTCTTTGAGCTTCATTCCTATAGTTCATCTGGGCACAGTCTGATGTCTCTTTGTTTCCTAATAATGTATGATTTTTTTAATATCAAAATTGAAATTATACTATAAATATTTCATTCTTGAAAGGCACATGCATAACATTTAAATAGTAAGAAGTAATTGTACAGTGTTATCTGTGGAAAAATTACCCCCCAAATTTCAAATTGTTTATTTTGTGGTGATATGTATAAAGCTGCCTTTATAGGTGGAGAAATGCTACCAGGCAGTCAAATTTGAAAAGCTCAGTTTCTTGAGAGTTCATACACAGATACATGCATATGTGCCCACATTTGTTATATCGTTTACTATTATACCATTAGACATATATTCCATAAGATTTTACACATATTTCTGCTTTCTAGAGTCTTCTACTTAAATAAATATTAAATTTGTGTAAAGGGACTTAAAACCCAACATCTTCCATTTCTAAATTTTTGAAAGCTTACCATATTTGTTAGCATATTTGTGAGCACATTTGTTCAATGATGTTTTGGCAGTATAAAGTTTATACATTTAGTAAAATATTGGAGCAGGAACTTAGAGATTCCCTAATTCAAATCTTTCACATTAATGAGGAAGAACAAGCAAGAGGGAGTAACTTGGGTCCCAGATCAGTATTTCTTACTCTATTATTGTGTTATAGAAAAAGTGTTGGTACAAGCTTACTAATTAAAGTTCTTCACATGATAGAAAAGTGTATATCCCTTTCTCTTGATAATATAAGCTATATGCTCTGACATGATCTTCTAGACTTCTAAAACATAGAGAAGGCAGAAGTACAGAGACAAGATGTACTACTTCCCACAGAATTTGAGAAAAGTTAAATGCTTTACTGTTAATATACATTGAAAACTCATTTACACTAAAAATTGTGTTCAAAGTAAAAGGTTAGGTATTATGCACAGATGGCAAAAGTTACCCTGCAATATCTCATTCACCAATACCATTTTTCATGAGCTTTATTGAGGTGTAATTGAAAAATACAATTTTATATATTTAAAATGTACAACATGATGCTCTGATATGTGTATACATTGTGAAATGAGTTCCATGAACAAGCAACTTACATCCATCACCTCACATTTATTACCCTACATCTTTTTGTGTGTGTGGTAAGAATGCTTAGGAATTATCTTAGCTACTTTCAACTATATAATACAGTATTATTAACTATAGTAACCATAATATTCATTAGACTCCCAGGATTTATTCATCATATAGGTGAAAGTTTGCACCCTTTGACAAACATCTGTCTGTCTCCCCCACCCCCAGCATTGGCAACCACCATTGTACTCTTTTTCTATAAGTTAAACTTAATTTTTTTACATTCCACATATAAGTGAGACCATACTTAGTTTTCTTTCTCTGGCTTATTTCACTTAGCATAATTGTCCATCCATAGGCTTTCTTTCTTTCATGGCTAAATAATATGCCATTATATATTCTTTTTCATCTACCTTAGGGGAGGAGAGACATGCACAAAGTGAAACAGTTCCTCTTATCCTCTTCACTGTGTTCAATTTCAGATTTTTCTCCAACAGTGTGCTGGAACCTCTCCACTGAACTCCTAGACTCCCAATAATATATTCTCATCTGTGGGTGATGGTCATAACTGATGTTCTGTGGGAGAATGACACTAGAAAACTGTTCTTCTCTCTTGCTGATTATAGTCTGCCCCAATCTTTCCCATTATATCTGACATTTCACTATCAGGAAAAAAAATATTTCCTTGTGTTTCCAGAAGTTCTCAGTTTAAAAAAAAAGTATTCACTGTGAAAACAAAAAGGGGAGTCTTAATTAGTCAGCTTGCTTCCCATGGGTCCAGTTAGATGATGGTAGGTCCCAGAGCAATGAATAATCGAAGAGGTAAAGTTTGATGGAGCTATCAAGCAATATTCAGATCATGAGGCACTGTTTATGAGGATAATACCAGACACTGCATTATGGCATTCTGGGTAACAATTAGGCAGCTATGTAGGGTTGCATAGTTTTGGATGTGCATGTGATATGTGGATGTGATGAAAATGTACTGAAAACCCTTTACATTTTGCTAAGAGCCAGTTTATGGTTTTTCAAAAGTTCTGGCAGGAAAGAGAACATTGATACAAGCAGATGATGGCTGGCATTTATTGGGTGTTTATTATGTGGAGGGCTTTGTGCTTGGCTCCATGTTGTGCCAGCTCTATCACAGTGTTTGGTATTTGCAGGTAAACAAAGCATACTTATTGAATTTTAAGGACAAAGAACTTTAAAATTTTTCATATAAAATGATTTCTTTCATATAGTAGCTCTAATATTTGAATATAGCATCTCTATCTATTCAAATATGCATTGCAGTTCCCCTTATAAAAGTATTGAAGTCTGTTTAAGCTAATAAATAAATTGAAAGATGTAATGTTCAGAGTTCTGAACTAGGACCAGTTCACCTGGTTTATTATTTTGCAAGCAGGTAGTTGCAAAACATTGAGAAACTAATGGTGCAAAATGGGGAAAATGTTTCAACTCATTGAAAGTCTTTTATATCACTGTCAGCATAATACAGTACCCTGAGGATTTCAAATCTACCTTAATATATAAATTATGCTAATTCCAGTTATGTTCTGGAAAGTTCTTTGGACTAGCAGCTTAAAAAATGAAATTGACCTAAAGTTAATAATGTTTTATACATTTTTTTCTTTTATTTGCATGAATGTTTCACCTTTTCCTTCACTTACTGTATGTATCTTCAACTCAGATTTTGACTCTAATCCAGACTTTGACATTCAGTCAAACTCCTTTGATGAACAAAGGAGATACTTGTTCTTACAAATGTTTCCTATATTGTGAGCCTAGGATGTAAAACCAATGCCTCCTTTCTCTTATATCCTTTGGCTCCATGCAATTGATGATATCTAATTGTTCCACTTGTTCAACAGTATTTGTTGAGGACTACAGAAATCTAACATATTAGTATGAGTGATCTATAAATACCAGTGTGGGTCTTATTATTTTGTAAGTCCCTATGTATCTAACTTAAGAAGAGTTCAGGCTCCCTCATAAAACCAACATTTAGGGAGTATCTTGTGGTAGTTAAGTGTTCAGGCTGTGTAGTCAACTTCTTGTGTTCAAATATTTGCTCCACTTCTTTTAATTTTTTAAAAAAAAATATATTTATTGATCCCAGATAGAGAGAAAAACATAACTTGCCTCTTGTATGTGTCCCCTCTGGGGATGAATCCCCAACCCAGACATGTGCCCTGACCAGGAATCAAACTGACAACCCTTTGGTCTATGGGGTGACACTCCAACCAGCTGAGATATAGCTCGTAGTTTCCTTATTCAGAAGACTGAGGTAGTAACAGTACCTAATGCATGTGGTTTTTAGGAGGGTTAAATAATACATGCAACATACTTAGAATACATAAACATTACCTATGTTACTTATTACTATGGTTATTAGTTTTATTAGATATCAAGCCCTGTACTAGGAGATGGAAGTACAGAGATGAAAATATATTTAAGCAGGGGAAACAATCATATCATGTGACCACTGAGGTAACTAGCCAGCTCTCAGAGGAATCAGGAAAATTTAATTGGAGATATTAATCTAAAATTACACATGGAAGATAGTAGAAGTTATCTAGGCATGTTATGAGCATAACAGTGTTTTTAAAATGAGAGAACAGCTACAAGTCAAGAGAGCATATGGTGAGCTCAGAGAACTGAGAGAAGTTCAATATGGCTGATTATGAGTCATACTGACATAGGCAGGGGAAGATCACAAAGGGCCTTGAAATACTTATCAAAAATTTTAGACTTTATCATGTAGGCAATGAGAAACTTTGATAGATTTTAAGCAAAAGAATAACTGGATTACATTCTTATTTAAAAATGACTGTCTGCAATATGGTAGAGGTATTAGCAATAAGAATTGTTCACAGGTTATTGTAGTGGCAATGGGATGGAGACAAAAGGAAGGAATACAAAGATATTAAGGATGTAGAGTCCGTAGTACTTGTTGTTTGATTGGATATGAGGATGAGTGAGAAGAAAGACCAAAGGATTTGTTCAATGGAATTGTTGTGGTACACCCACACTATGGAAACCAACGGTATCTCAAATTTTAACTTGGATATTTTTTCATGCCCCAGTATAGGAAACAGAGGATGAGGAGCTCATTTGGGAGCAATGTGTAACAAAAACTTTTTATGTCAGTTTTAGATATTTCAGTGTGAAATGCCTATAAAGCTACTCAGTAAAAATGCCTTTGTAAAATGGATCTGGAACTTAGGAAGAACATGATGATGTAGCCTGTGCCTTAAAAAGATCTTTTGTCTGCTCTCTAGACCCAGTCAAATCGGATAGGTTTCTTTTTCTATATTTATTTACTGATTTTCAAGAAAGAGATAGAGGAAGAGAAAGAGAGAGAGAGAAACATCAATTTGTTGTTCCACTTATGTATGCATTCATTGGTTGATTCTTGTATGTGCCCTGACTGGAGACCAAACCAGCAACCTTGGTGCATTAGGATGATGCTCCAACTAACTGAGCTACCTGGCCAGAGCAGTTAGGTTTGTTAAATTGCCCTACAGTAGCTTTTATATTAAGCTATTGTTAGTCAGGATCTTGTGATGCTCTAAGATATTTATAGATTTTATCTCAATAATTTTCATATTCTTCCTTGAATGTAATTTAGCCTAAATCAACTAAGTGCCTGAAGTACTACCTAATTAGCAATTTTGCTAAGATCTTCTAGGCAACTATGAGATATCTTTCTTGGTCTTTTATTTTCATTCTACATGTGGTCTTTGTGAAAGCTATTCGCCTCCTTGTCCACAAATATTTCTGTTTCTAATGGAGGGATGGTAATAGTTGTGACATCATGCCATTTCTTAAGCAGAAGAGTTTAGTAAACAGTGGTAGGTTTCTTAGTTAAGTACTCTATTTGTCAGTCATTGACAGTCATTTTAAAATGTCAGTCTTCTTGGAGTCAGAGTACTGCACTGACACTAGTTTTTAATATCCATAAAAACCTGTATCCGTCTCTTCGAAGTAGCCAGTCAAGCAGCTCAGTTGGGAAAATAACTAGTCATGTTGTTAGTTATCAAAAAAAAATTCATTGGGTCTTACTACACCCTTCCACAGGATAAAAATAATGAGCACCTATATTTCATTTTCAATACGAGTGGACAGCTGTGGCTTCCTACCCAGTGGATGTTTATTATGAAGATGACAAATAAACCCTTAAGGCAGTTGACTTCACCATAGTGAAATGAGGTCCACCGCAACTGACCCAGACAGAGCAACTTTGTACCTCAAGAAAATTATCTTTGAGCCCTGGCTGGTGTGGCTCAGTGGATTGAGTACCAGTCTGCAAACCAAATGTTTGCTGGTTTGATTCCCAGTCAGGGCACATGCCTGGGTTCCAGGTCAGGTCCCCAGTTCTGGATCTCTCACACATTGATGTTTTTCTCCCTCTGTTTCTTCCTCCCTTACCCTCTCTCTAAAAATAAATAAATAAAATCTTTTTAAAAATAGAAAATTATCTTTGAGAACATGTTTGGAGGTCCTAGCAAAGGAGTGCAGCTACTAGTATACCCTTGACTGAAGATTGGTCCTCTTTTCTAGTTGGGAAAGTCATCCTCTTTGACCATGCATGCAGCTTCAGGAGGGACACACATGAACAACAATAAAAAAAATTTAAATATCTAAAAAATAATAATAATAAAAGAAAATTATCCTTGAATGCTCTGGGCTACGAAGATAATTCCAAGCCCTATAACTACTGTAAAATGTACATTTAGATAGTATAGTGTGGTATTAAGTGCCCAGGATACAGAGCCAGACCATAGTCAAATATAAATATATATAGTGAGATAGAAAGAACTGTGATAAAATTCTGATTCTAGTTCATTCATTTATTTATTGGTATTTATTGAGGACCTACTAGGTTATGAATATATATTGGTGAATAAAACAGATATGGTGCACTGAGTTAATGGAGTTTACATTCTGGTAGGAGAGAGAGAAAATAAATAAGTAGTCAAATAATTGTATAACTGCAATCAATAAGTTCTATGAAGGAAATTAATATATACAAATGATGGAGTATAGTGAAGTCCCTAAGACCGATATAATATCAGGGTAGGTGTGTGTGAGGAGTTAAGATTTAAGATGAGTCCTAAAGAATGATAATGACCCATTCATGCAAACACACAGGGAAGCATACTCTACATGGAAGGATGAACATGTATAAAAGCCCTGGAGTGAAGAAGAGCCTGTCATGTTCATTGACTGGAAAGAAGGCCTGCATGACTGCAGAGAAGTGAGCAGTTAGGAGAGTGTTTTACATTGAGTTGAAAAAATAGGTAGGTGACAGATTATTTAAGGCCTTTAGGCCATGAGTTATAATTTGCATTTTACCCTAAGTGTGAAGAAAAGCCAGAAAGGATTTTAATCAATAAAGTATGGTCTGCTATTATACTTTTAAAAGACTTCTATGACCGCCATGTGTACCTATGATGACAGCTAGCAAAAGAAGTACAACACCATTTAAGAGGGTCTAGCAGTATCCTCTGAGACACATGATCGTAGCCTAAACTCTATGATCATAGGAGATATGAAGCAAAATGGACATGCTTGATATATATTTAGAAATTATAAATAGTAGTACATAATGATAGACTACACATTTGAAATAGTGGAGAGCAAAATATTAAGGATTAATCTAAGGGTTCTGCTTTGAAAAGCTATTTACTGAGATGTAAAAGACTGAAACAGAAAATGTGGATAAAGTTGATAAAGTTAAGTTTGAGATGCCCACAAGACATCCAAATAGAAATATGAAGAAAGCAGAAGAAATATAAATATTTAAATTCCAGGAACGTATCAGAGATGAATATAGTAATTTGGGAAATTGGGACTATAAATACCATCTGTGGCCCTATGACTGAAAGCTCCCAAGGAAAGAGTATAGATAGAAGAAAGATGACAGAACTGAGCACTGCGACACTCCAACTTTCAGTGGTCAGGAAGAAGAGGAGGGGCCAGCAAAGGGGACTGAAAGCAGCCTATCTCCAGAATGTCTGTAATCTGCTTTTTTTTTTTTTTTTTTTTTGACTACTGCCATCATGTTAGTTCTGGCTACCACTGTGGTTTTGTTGTATCAAAATGGTGAGATTTTTCAAGATGTGCCAATTATCATAGGCTTTTCCTTTTTTACATCTTACTTCTGTAGTTTATATACCCTCTGAAGTAATCTATGAGATAGGAACTAAAAAACATTGAAATATTCAGCATTATCTCAACCACTCCATATATGATGTACTTCTGTTACTATGTGAAAGAGTGCCTCACAAAAGTCTTGAAATTTTTAAGGAAAACGGTGTGCTTGCTGAGTCCTTACTCAAGGTATAGTTTTAAATGCAGGGTACGAGATTAAACAAACTCATTTGAGTGAATATTCTCCTTTTGCTGATGACAACACTGTGATTTTGACAGGTTTCAGAGAATTTACCATTTGAACAGATTTTCCAGGCTGATAAAAGTACAAACTGAAGTGACAGGAAAAACTGTGGTAAACTCTTCCATTATTTTTATTGTTATGGCCTCTACAATTTCTATAGAAGTTAAAATATTAGAATTGTAGGGCTGAGTGCTTTTTCTTATTCTTGAGTTAAGTTTTCATAAAATGGATTAGGGTGACAGGAGATTAACATTCCAATCCAGTCACCCAATCACCAGTATATGGGTTTCCATTCACTTAAATATCTAAGAATAATAATGCAGATTTGTTGTTGGAGATTATCTCTAGAATTAGCCCTTCACTTGAGATATGTGCTCTTTTAACTTCTGCTGTACTATTGAATTTGTGCTGGAAGAATTTGTTATATGGTACTTTGTTCATGAGTACACATCAATACATTTCAAAGAGTGACATTTTACCAATTGCTGAGATAAATATTTGGTACTAGCCAAGCAAGTATTGGGACACCTCTCCTTCCCAGTACACACAAACTCAGTTATCTGCTTTAGAGAACAATTTCACTTATAACCAGTAAACAAAGTAGGAGGGTATATAAACTTGAAAAGCTGAGACTCAGTTCTACCATTTGTGTGTCTTGAACTAAAATTCCCTAAATTTTGTGTGGTTGTGCGTGAATTTTTGGGACAGATTTTCTAAAGCACCTAAAAAGTCTGCAAATTTCCATGGTGTCTATCACTTGACTTGGGGTGGTGAACACACAGTACAATATACAGATGATGTGTTATAGAATTGTATAACTGAAAAATATATAATTTATTAACCAATGTCACCTCAATAAATTCAATAGAAAAGAAAACACAAATAAAAATCAGAAAAATTTTATGTACTTATTTACTTTTGTCTCCTATATACTCCTATGAAGTATGACAGATCATACTTCAGTTAATGGCTACAATGAGAAGGGTTAATATAAAGATTTGGATTTCTTTTTAGAGGAGGCATAAAAATCATGTAAGATACCTTACATTTGTATATTCCTGGTATCTAGCATGGTGAAGTTACATCCAAGTTGCTCAATACATGGTTGAATGAAGGAATGATACTAATTGTTTCATTTAGATTTTCTTTTTTGATTTAAAGTATGAGCACATGGAAGAACTATTGAGCAAATTATGCTGGTATTCTCAAGCCCTACCTTTACCCTCTCCGATGTATCCTTTTTGCACAGATAATTTTTCATATTATGAAACTGTCTTGATATTTTTTGAAACATAAATTGATTTTCTAAGGTCATATTTATTATGGAGAAAGATCAGTATTTATGTTATGGTCACAGATATATTTGGTGCTTTATGCTACCTAATTTAAAATTTACTGGAATTCTGACTGGGAAAATTCTCTATCCCTTAATCCTACCTTTTACTTCTCTGAAAGCAGGGAATTGATCAGAAAGGAGACAGACAGTCCTTTGTTTTCCTGTAGGGACTTGAACATATTGTGCCCCTCTTCCTACTGCTGCTGTAGCCTTAGTTTTGTTGCGTAGTAACTTCTGAGTCTGTCACCAAGCAAGATTTGCAGTGACTTTTGTGCTGTGCAGAAGAAACTGTTGCAGTCAACCATAGAGGGGCCCATCTTCTAAAAGCTCATTCTTTTTTACCCTGGAAGTTAGCCTTCTTCTTTCAGGCTTATAGCACCCTCTTTTGGGAAATGCCTGCCAAATGCAGAAACTGCAATTGCATTAACATTTCTCAACCAATCATAAAACTGTGTCACGAAGAAGTTCTACTGGTTTTGTTTATTTGTTTTTTAATACAAAAGTAGTTCCCTGAGTTGTAAGACCAATGCCTATAATGTGGTGAAAGGTTCTGGAAGTCTTCTTTCTTTATGCAAGGTTGTTACTTTGGAGGGTTCAGTGACCAATAAATATACTACTGAAATCCCCCTCAGATTTTCTTCCACAGAACCTGGGGTAGTCTCCAGGTAAGACTCCTGGTGGCTTTTATGAATATCCCAGAGTCCCTGAGATATCTATGGATAGCAAGGCTTATCATAACTCTTGCTATCCCAACCAAAAATATAAAATGTCCCTTTCTACCAATTTATACATTTAAGACTTAATTTACTCTTCAATTACACAATAATTTTTTAATAAATGCATTAAACACATTCAGAACTTCAAAATACACAATAAATGTAACAAAATAAAATATCCTTTATATTCCTAAGCCAACCTGGGCCAACATTTCCTGTTCCTAAGGTACAACAAGACAATTGCCTGGTCTCTGAATTAGCCAATATGAGAGACTTTGGGGAGGCAGGAATGTTATAATGACAAAATTAGATGTAGTATTTAAGTGTACAAATTCTTATTAAGAGTTACATATACATATATTAGCTAAATATTTTCAAAGATTCCATTTCAGTTTACAATCTTCAATATTTGTGTGTTACCTTAGAAACATTAAGTCATACTGCCACATTTTAAAGATGAAATCCATCTTGACTAATAGGGTAAATCAGATAGCATTATAGCCTAATTTCTGAGGCACTGGGGAAAAAAAAGTCCCATTATAGATATCCATTAATGTGCTATATCGATTGCCCTTTGAAATAGAACATATAGCTCATTCTTAAACTGTTTACTTAAATCCATTGATACTTTTTTGTTAATTGAACACTACTTAATGGTTTTAGATTAAATTATTTTGGTGTTTTTTTTATATTTTTGTGTCATATTTGTTCTCTGTTCATAGAGTAGACTATGATACAGTCAGTATAAATTTCATAAAACACAAATTTCAAAGTACATGATTGGTTTTCCAATTCCCTTAAAACCAGAATTTAATTTGTTTCTTGCGGCCCCATTCTCTCTGTGGTTGAATACTTCATCATAGATGATTCAGACTAAACTCAATGAATACAAGCTTTATTCAGTCAAAATGTGTTTTTTCCTTATACCTTGTATTCTTCCCAGGGTTACATCAAACCTCTAAGGTTTCATGCAATGCCATGGTATTCTTGGGAAAAGAGTGTCTGTTTCTTGGTCCTTGGCAAATATTCCTTCTGGCATCTGCTGAAATCCATATAATACCCAGTTAGTGGTTCATGCTGAGTGCTATATCCTCCTAACCCTGTCATTTGTAGGTCTGTCATCCATTTCTCTACTACTGTGTTCTCTATTCATGGGAAATAGGAAATTTTTAAATGTCTTCCTATCCCTTTCTTGAGTCTCAGGAAATTACTGGGTCAGTTTCAGGCCCCCATCTTAGACATACCATATCACCATTTCTCCGGTACTGCTGCTGAACTATGGTGACACCGGAGAACTTTTCCAGGTCTGTGGCCTACTTGGGCTTCACCTGAAGTGTAGAGCATTAGTCCTGTCTTCTCAAAGATCCCTGCACCTATCTGTAGTTTCTTTCTCCTCAGCCCTTTCCAGGGACACACAGGGTGGAAAAAAAATGCTTAGAATTACTTCTCAGATATTCTAACTAGGCTTTCATTATCTTGTTTCCTCCTCACATATTTTCTGTTGTCTAATTCAAATCTTTTATTTTCTTTGGTATAGGATAATTTGCTTGTATATCATTATACATCATTCCAAATACATTTCTATGGTTTTGGTTTCTAATTCTCAATGCTTGGGCTTTTGACAGTCAAAAATAATTTTCTCTTTAAACAGTTAATCCTCCACTAGAGCCAAAATAGATTTTAAATTGATTTTTTCTCTGCTTTTCTTTCATAACCTTTATGTACTGAGGCAATGAATGTCAAGGTTCATTGAAATAGACACAGTTTTAAGTTTAAAGGACATTCTAGAAAATTAGAAAACATATTGGTTAATAATTCTCAATGTAACAATAACATTTCCAAATAATGCTGCAATCAACATTTGGGGATATGCCCTTGAATTGGCAGCTGGAATATAAAGGAACCAAAACAAAGCATTTCCTTTTACTTTCAACAACTCTTACAACTATGCATATTCTCTTAAATCATTTACTTGTCAACAACATTGCTCTTCTCTGTTTGTGCATTTAAAGGGAAAAGACCCACTCCAGGGAGAGTGGAGCCTAATGTGGTGAAAATCTGCCTCCCAGTGCAAGTCAACATGTTGCTTCTAGTTTATAAATAAGAAGAAAAATACAATGGGTCGTTTCTAGTCTAATCTTAGAAATTTAACGCCTTGAGCAGCAGAAATCATTTTCAAACCACCTGTCAGAACAACTAAATTCCTTTTCTGGTTCCAATTTGTTGATCAAGATACACGGGATATAGAAACCTTACCCAGAGGTATAGGATTTCTTCTAAAGTTTAGGATTTGCTGCCTTCGTTTGTTTCTTCTCTTGACCTTAAAACTTTTTTGTTACTTGAAGTTGCATCTACTCGTCACATGAACGAAGTTAAATATGCCTTGGCATAATAGTATACTAGGATATCACCAACACTAAAGGATTTTTTTTTTAGTGACTAG
This sequence comes from Mormoops blainvillei, assembly GCA_004026545.1. Classification (NCBI taxonomy): domain Eukaryota; kingdom Metazoa; phylum Chordata; class Mammalia; order Chiroptera; family Mormoopidae; genus Mormoops; species Mormoops blainvillei. The sequence goes on from PVJD01010861.1 coordinate 40,546, forward strand.
TATCACAACTCTTCATCAACACTTAATTGAATGCTGCCTCTCTAGTGGATATGTTGTTGTGTTATGATGAGATCTCAGCTCCCAGAAATCCCTAACCTATTATTCAGGGACTCTCTGACTACTATCACTGCTGCTCTTTGTGCTAATAGAAAAAAATCTATCATTACCTACATCTCAATAGGTATGCTATGTTGTTTATTCTTAGCTCTGTATCAACCACCCTCATAAAATCTCCTATATCATACAGAGGAAGAGATGAGAAACATATTTCCCAGAATTCCCATTCCATTTGTTTTCTGGCAAAAATTTGTCAATGAAAGATACACAAGGTTTGGAAATCAGGAGAGAAGGAGAGGTCATTATCTCTGGAAGTAGCTGCTGGCAGGCAAGTAGAATGGCAAAATGTTTGAGGAAACTTGCAGGAAAATTTAAGATTACCTGTATCCATTTTCTCCTTCTCTTTCTTCCAGAACTTGAATAATTTCTAATTCCCTCCCCCAAATAAAATTTTCATACTTGAATACATACAGTGACTGATTTCCTGATCCTAACCCTAATTGATACATTAGGCTTTACCTCTCTCCTCTTAGTGAGTCTAGTGTAACCCTTAACAAGATTTCTAATTTCCAATCTCTCCCTATTCGAGAGTAAGAGAACTGTTCTCCTAAAGTGCTTACTCTGGTTTGAACTAATCCCAATAGATATTGTATCTCTGTCCTTTTGTAATGACTTCATTGTTTTTTTACAAAACACTGCCAATGCTGTTCTGGAACAGTTTTTTTGGGTTCCATTGCCTGCCACCAAAAGCGTAATTCCCAATGCAAGGGTTTGGTGAAAAAGGAAAGGGGTTATTTAAGGATTACACAGATCTAGAATAATGGCAGATTTCTGCCATTAAGTCCTGCTCCCTTTAACCTACCTCCACCAAAACAAACACACACACACACACACACACACACACACACACGCACACACACACACACACACAGTCCTACCTCCCTTTGCCAAACCAGGCCAGTTTCAGAATATGCCCATCAGACATACTGTCTTTCAGAACAGCAGAAGTCTGCAGTTCAGCATTCCTGGTCATAGTTCAACTTCAAGCATCCCTCAAGAATCCAGATGGTGAGGTGGGTCCCTCACAGCTCTGTCAGGTCTGCTGCCATCTTCTCCAGGAAGACTTGAATCTGGATGGCTGGGCAGGTCCCCCACCACACAGCCAGCTATGAAGGCTCTGAATTTCTGGCTTTTGGATTTCTTCTTACACCAGACCCTGTGGCTTTTCCATCCTTTCTTTCAGCCTGCCCTCATTTAAATGCTCAGTCTGGAACTTCCTGTGTGACCTCATATCCAACCTGCCCTGTGATGTGTTAGTGTCTGCCATTTTTGCCAGTTCTCCTACATATTTTATCTTCTTTTGGCTGCCATCTTTAGTCAGGGCAAACTTACCTGGTCAGTAGCCCACTTCCCTTCAAGAAGAGGCATGGGTGTTAACTTGCCATTGTTATGCAATACATCTTAAATGCCATATCAGCTGCTCCTCCCATTCCCCCAATCAAGGATTGTGGGGGATATGCTCTGTACCCCATTACAAATTCACAAGGCAAGAAGAGAGAGCAAAGTATCACAACATTTACTTTCTCTACATTTAGGTGGTTTAGCATCCATAAGACCAAGTTGTGAACCTGGAGGGGAAAAAAAAAAGACACCTGCTAAGAAGGGTTGCTAACTGAGCTCCAATTTTTAAAAAACTGACCCTGGCAGGTATTTTTACACAAGAGCCTCTCATGCAAACTGCACTTCACAGAGAAGCCTGCAGTGGAGTGTCAGCATCTGTGCTCAAGTGCCTACCACTGTGCTGAACTGCCTGCCTGCACTGTGTTTCTGCCGCCTGAGCCAGCCATTATAAAGGAACTCCTAGAATCCTTTTTCAACCAATAGAACTGAGTCTTTCCAATCAGAGCTGTGCAGTTCTGACCAACCAGAGTGACTCTATTCTGACCAATTAGGACAGTGTCTTTTGGACAAATCAAACTGCAAGGATTTGGAGCTCTGATTTGCATGAGGACAGAGAAATCAATGATCAGGTTGCAGGACTTCTGTCCATCTAAGCCAGTTCCCCTCTGGCTCTAGGAGCACACTTTCCCTTTCTACTGAAGACTGAGTCTTCCTGACTAAGCTGTAACACTGAAGATGTCTCCTCAGAGCAGAGTGGAATAGACCAACACTCACAAAGCAGACAGGCACAGATCAGATCTTAGGAGACCACAGAAGAGCACAGCAGAGCTGTCTAGCTGGAGAAGGGGGGCTGGCCTCAGGGCCATCTATCCGCAGGGCTGCCTCACAACCATGCTCCTTCCAGAGCTGTACTGTATCATAGTTGAGCTGTTTTACATTGAATAAAGTTTTCTTCTTTGCTGTATCCCAAGTTAGAGATTTCTGTTGGCATTGAATTGGCACCAATGACCATTGGTTGACAATGCTATATTTCTCAAATTCTGGAATGTTTAGTACTAGCCTTCCCATGTCCTTTTTTATAGGTAGATACTCAGCTGAAGAGTCAGTTTAATGGCCTCCAGGTTATTAATTTGTTCTAACTATTTCCCAAAATTAGAAATCCTTGAGAGGAAGTTCTGAGTTACAGATTTACTAGCAAAAATGAATGGTTGTCATATTGGGTGGACTGGGCAGAGGGCAAAGAGGGAAAATTGGGACAACTGTAATAGAATAACAATAAAAAGTTTTAAACAAATGAATGGTTGTCAATACACATACATGTCTAGAGAATTTTTGTTTATAAAAGGTTAATTTTATGTATCTGTTCACTCATGCCCATGTCAGAGTATACACTTTGTTTATTTGAAAGGACTGCTTTGAACACAATAAATCCTAAAGCTTTTTTAAGTTGCTTAATGCATAACTGACCAATCAAAATTTTGCTGAAATGTTCTGATGTTCTTAGGTTCTTACCATACTTCAAGAGATAGGCTCAATCAAAATTATACTGGAGACTTGGCTGAAATTTTGGCCCGAAGTAAAGATTCTCATTTAAAGAAGTTCACTCTTACAGCTATTACGAGTCTTTAAGAGCTATCTTTAATATTTGGGAGGCAACATTGTATAAGCAGTGTGGTATTCTGGTGGATTATAGATGCAAATGGAAAGCTAATGGGGTCTCTACCCTATCATGTGAAATAATGGTACAAAGCCATCATGTCTCAGTTATTTCAGATATAAGGGGGTAAAAATCTGCCTTATTGAAACACTAAATTATTATTTTAAAATATGAAAATAGAAATTGGTATTTTGGGTTTGTTTGCTGCACCAGATAGACTCCAGCTGTCAGAACCAATAAAATACCCAATGAGTCATTTTAAAAAGGCACATTATACATTTGTTTTTACCATTAGGATGTCAGTGGCACAGATGACACTCAGAAACTTCAACACTAAAAGAATCACCAAGTAACAAACCTCTATGAATATAATGGTAGAACAAAAATGAACAACTTCCTAACACACAATTTTGTCAAGGCATGCATGAATTTTATACTTCCAAATTGTTCCTCATTTAACCTATAATCACCTTATAGTCATACAACTCTGAAGTAATAGTAGATCATGAGCTTCCGAAGGAAAGTTGAAGGTTAAAGACTGTATATCATGTGAACATGCAAAATAGATGTTTTTCCTTAGATGTCCCCTTTTCCCTCTTTTTAAAAGTATCCTTTCCATCCCTAAGCATTCGGTACCTCATGTTCTCTCATCTACATCTGTGATAATAAAAAGTTTGATTAAATTCATTCATTCTATAGAATCATTGACTTGCTATTCAGAGGAAACTGAGCTAAAGAGAAGTCTGGACAAGTAATGGTTACACCTAAAAAAATAAATATTACTGGAACACATAAAGGTGTTATAGAAATATATTTGGAGTCAGAGCACATTCCTGACCTCCTTCAAATCACAGCATATTTTACTTCCATGCTAATTTTATTTGCTTATTTTTGGTTTTATTTATTTGTTTGTACTAGCAAATACTATAGCTTTCCTTACCAAAGTAAGTGAACACAGATGCGTGTCCAAATGTCCAACATTTGGCATTTACATACCAGGTTCATATGTTGTTCAATCTAAGCTAATTTTCATTTTTATGTTCCAAACCCCACTATACAAGGTCTGTCTAAAAGATATCCAACCATGTACTATGAAAAATAGAGACTCTTATCGAAGAAGATACAAGATACAAGAAACATTGTACATAGGAAAATGATGCCTCAGTGCCCTACAAAGTAGGCATCTTGGGGGCCTCACACAGTTCTCCCAATCACCATCAGCTGCCCTGTCATATTTTCCTGAATCTCATCAATGGTCTGAAATTGTTTCCTATTCACAGGTGATTTTAGTCTTGGGAAAAGCCAGAAGTCACAGGGCACCAAATCTGGGCTGTAGGGTGTCTGAGTCACCTGGATGATTTGAGGTTTCACCAAAAACTCTGCATGAGATGTGATGCATAAATGGCTGTGTTGTCATGATGAAGCTGCTAATCACCAGTTGCCCATAGCTGCAGCCTTCTGAACCTTCTCAATAATTTCTGTGGAGGAATGCTCAAGCTTAATGCAAAATTTGATGCAGATTCAATACTCTATTTGCTGAGTCATTTTGAGTGTGATGGCCACACAGTACACATAGTCACTCAATGGTATCTATCATCCCCACTGATTAGTACAGCGAAGTCATCGTTATTCATGCATGTGCATTCCAGTCCACTCTCCTTGGCTGCCAGTTTGCATCCATGTCTCACAAACAATTCTCATTATATTAGCAATGGCTGGATTTTTTCCAGATAGACCTCATATTTCTCTACTTAGATTTATAAACAGACATACATGTGAAAACCCAAAACTGCTTTCTTCTCTTTCTTTAGGAACACATCAACCAAATGGGGCTACATCAAATTAAAAAGCTTCTGCACAGCTAAAGAAAATATCAACAGAATGAAAAGGGAACCAACGATATGAGAAAATATATTTGCCAGTGATATCTTAGACAAGGGTTTGATCTCCAAAATATATAAAGAACTCACACAACTCCACTCCAGGAAGACAAATGACACAGTTAAAAAATGGGCAAAGGACCTGAATAGACATTTATCCAAGGAGGACATAGAGAGGGCCCAGAGACATATGAAAGGATGCTCAGTATCACTAGCCATCAGAGAGATACAAATTAAAACCACAATTAGACACCACTTCACACCAGTCAGAATAGCCATCATAAGCACTTAAACAACAAGCGCTGGTGAGGATGTGGAGAAATGGGAACCCTAGAACACTGTTGGTGGGAATGCAGACTGGTGCAGTCACTGTGGAAACCAGTATGGAATTTCATAAAAAAACTAAAAATGGAACTGCGTTATGGCCCAGTAATTCCACTGCTGGGATTATACCCTAAGAATCCTAAAACACCAATTCAAAAGAGCCTTTGCACCCCGATGCTCATAGCAGCATTATTTACAATAGCCAAGTACTAAAAAAAGCCTAAATGCCCATCAGTAAATGAGTGGATCAAAAAACTGGCACATTTACACAATGAAATATTGTACAGCAGAAAGAAAGAAGGAACTCCTACCTTTCGTGACAGCATAGATGGAACTGGAGAATATTATGCTAAGTGAAAAGACAAATACCATATAATCTTACCTATATGTGGAACCTAATGAACAAAACAAACAAGTGAGCAAAATCGAACCAAAGACATGGTAATAAAGAACAAACTGACAGTGACCAGAGATTTGGGGGAAGGGAGGTAATGGGGGAAAAAACTGGATGGATGAAGTCAAGGAACATGTATAAAGGACCCATAGACAAAGACAATGGGGGGGAATGAATGTGAGGGGTGGGTATGGGTAGGACAGGGAAGAATAATAGCTAGGGAGTGGGAACAACTGTAACTGAACAACAATAATTTTTTTTAAGTGTCAAGAGTTTTATTTGATTTATATATTATGCCAAAATAATACCAATAGCCAAGACTCAGAAGTTCTTCCTAAAACTTTAGTTGCACAGAACAACTCTTCCCATCTTAAAGAAGAAAGATCAATGTTGGTATTGATTCACTTAACACTAATACCTGCAAACCTAACATAATTGTAAAATAGCCTCTCCATCATTTCAACAAATTGTAGTAAAATAGCTTTAAAAACACTGTTCCTGAGCACATTTAGGAACTCTATAAAAAAAAGCAAATATTTGTAAAGACACCTTTTGAAACTATAGATTGGTGACTGTGGAAAAAATAGCTAAACTACACTTCAAACATACGCACTTTTAACATGATTACATTTCCCACCTGCGTGGTATGTTATCTGGTTATAAAATGTAGATGCTGGCTTATTTCACAATAGAACCAAAACATAGTAATGAGGACAATGGATTATACTTCTAGAATTCCTATCCCCTAAGAATTTTTACTGTTTTTCAGTAGTCCCTCTATTAATCCTAGCACTATCCATCCAAGTTTGGCAAGAGGTAAAAATATTATCCTTTTTCTATAAACATGGAAATTGTTGTGTCAAAAGATTAAGTGATTTTCTTCTAATCAGACAATGGGTATGAAATGAAGTGAGGCAAAGAAACTTGATGTGACAGAAAAAACTATGGGTAGGAAGCAAAAAGGAAGGTAGATAACCTACTGTGTTAGTCAACACATTGAACTCAACTGATGTTCTAAATGTCTAGCCAAAGTACAGAAAAAGAGTAATATTTGACATAGAAGTAGAATGAGGAGCATGATCTCAATATTATGCATTTTAAAAACCAAGGACAGTAATTTCAAACCACAATAAACATAAAAGAAAGATGTTTTACCTGGATAATAATAAACTGCAAATACAGATTCTTAATGCTTTATCATTGATGTCTCTTATTAAGTTACTAAATAATTTAGAGGGCTTTAGAATTCTGTTATCATGTAAATGACATGCTACTATCAATGAAGGAAGGCACTCCAGACACAACAGGCCCCAATGATGTGCATGTTTTCCTCTGCCATATGTTACATTTCCTACTTTCCTTAATGTCCTCACCATCATCCTAGTCACCTTAGATAGACACCACAGGATTCAAAGAACTTTATAGTGATAAAGAATTGCTTTTAAAATCCCTAAATTTGCTATTTTTTTCAAAGAATTTATTTTTAGAACAGTTTTAGATAAATAGAAATTATGGGAAAGGTACAGAGACTTCCCATCAATCCCCTGCCCCCCATATACATAGCCTCCCTCATTATCAATATCACCCCACCTGAGTGGTACATTTGCTACAATTGATGAATTTGCATTGAAACATCATAATCACCCCAAATCCATCATTTACATTAAGGTTCCCTCTTGGTATTGGAAATTTTATGGGTTTGGACAAATGTATAATAATGTGTCCATAATTAGAGTATCAGGGTATTTTCACTGCTCTAAAAATTCCCTATATCCTATTTATTCACCTGTCCTTCTCACTCCAGTCTTGTGAAACTACTGATCTTGTTATTGTCTCCATAGATTTGCCTTTTCAAAATGTTATACAGTCGGAATCACACAGTATGTGGCTTTTTAGATTGGCTTTTTTTGCATAGTAATATATTATACATTCAAGTTTCCTTCATATCTTTTAATGGCTTCATGGTTTGTTTATTTTAGACTGAATAATATCCCATTGTCTGGATGTTCCACAGTTTATTTATTCATTTACCTAATGGAAGTTATTTTGGTTGCATCCAAATTTTAGCTATTTTGAATAAAGCTGCTATAAATATGTGTGCAGGCTTTTGTGTAGACATAAGTTTTCAACTCTTTTGAGTAAATATCAAGGGTGGTAATTGCTAGTCTTCCAAAGTGGCTGTACTGTTTTGCATTCCCACCAGAAATGAATGAGAATTCCTCTTGTTTCACATCCTCACAAGAATTTGGTGTCAGTGTTTTGGATTTTGGTCGTTCTAATAGGTACATAATGGTATCCCATTGTTCTAATTTGATATTCTATGATGACCTGTAATACAGAGCATTTCTTCCTATGCTTTTGGTGAGGTGTCAAGGCCTCTGGAAACATTTTTAAATTCGTTTCTTTGTTTTCTTATTATTGAGTTTTCTGAGTTCTTTGTATATTTTGTATAACAATCCTTTATCAGGTTTTGTCTTTTATCAATATTGCCTGTCAGTCTGTGGCCTGTCTTCTCATTTTCTTGACATCGCATTTTGCAGAACAAAAGACTTTATTTTCTGCAGTTTATCTTATTTCTTTTGTGGATTGTGTCTTTGGTGTTGTAACTAACATGTTATTGCCTTGCGTAAGATTGTCTAGGTTTCCTCCTATGTTGTCTTCTAGGAGTTTTATAATTTTGCGTTTTACACTTATATCTGTGGTCCTTCTTTAATTAATTTATGTGGTGGGCAAAAGGTCTGTGTCTAGATTCATTTTTTTTCATATGAATGTGCAGTTACTCCAGTACCATTTGTTGAAAACAATCTCTTTGCTCCATTGTATTGTCTATGTTCCTTTGTCAAAGATCAGTTTATTGTATTTATGTGCATATAGTTTGGGGCTCACCATTCTATTCCATTGTCTTATTGGATCTTTCACAAATACCACACTGTCTTGATTACCATAACTTTATAGTAAATTTTGAAGTTTGGTTGTGTTAGTCCCCCCACTTTGTCCTTCTCCTTCAATAGTTTGCTGAGTATTCTGGGTATTTTGCTTCTCCATTTAAACTTTAAGGTCTGATTGTAACTATACACAAAATAACGCTGGAATTTTGATGGGGATTGCATTGAATATATAGATCAATTTGGGCAGAAGTAACATCTTGACAACATTGAGTTTTCATATCCATGAACATAAAATATCTTCATTCCTTTAGTTCTTTTTGATTTAGTTCTCTATATTTTTGTACTTTTCTTCAGATAGACCTTGTACATATTTTGTTAGATTTATACCTCAGTGTTTCATTTTTTGGAGTGCTAATATAAATGGTATTGTGTTTAGTCTGGTATTTCTTTTGTTTGTTTTTTCTTTTTTTGTTCCCTTTAAGTATATTTTATTGATTATGCTATTACAATTGTCCCATTTTTACCCCTTTATCCACCTCCCTGTACCCCTGTACTCTCCAGCATTCCCTGTCCTTAGTTCATGTCAATGGGTCATAGATATAATTTCTTTGGTTTCTCCTTTTCCTATACTATTCTTAACCCCCCTGTCTATTTTCACCTACCATTTATACTTCTTAGTCCCTGTACATTTTCCCCCATTCTCCCCACCCCAACCTCCCCACTGATAACCCTCCCTGTGATCTCCATTTCTGTGATTCTATTCCTGTTCTACTTGTTTGCTTAGTTTGTTTTTGTTTTTTGGTTCAGCTGTTGATAGTTGTTAGCTTGTTGTCATTTTACTATTCCTAGTTTTGATCTTATTTTTCTTAGATATGTACCTTTAACATTTCATATAATAAGGGCTCAGTGATGATGAATCCCTTCAACTTTACCTTATCTGGGAAGCACTTTATCTGTCCTTCCATTCTAAATGCTAGCTTTGCTGGATAGAGTAATCTTGGTTGTAGGCCCTTGCCTTTCATGGCTTTGAATACTTCTTTCCAGCCCCTTCTTGCTTGTAGAGTTTCTTCTGAGAAATCAGCTGATAGATTTATGGGAACTGCTTTGTAGGTAACTCACTCCTTTTCTCTTGTTGCTTCTGAGATTCTCCCCTTATCTTTAATCTTGGGTAATATAATGATGATGTGCCTTGGTGTGTGCTTCCTTGGGTCCAAGCTCTTTGGGACTCTCTGAGCTTCCTGGACTTCCTGGAAGTCTATTTTCTTTGCCTTATTGGGGAAGATCTCCTTCATTATTTTTTCAAATAAGTTTTCAATGTCTTGCTCTTCCTCTTCTCCTTCTGTCAC
>PVJD01010862.1:0-50508 GCA_004026545.1 Mormoops blainvillei
CCCCTGCCCCCTCTATTCATGATTTAGTCCAGGCCTCCCTGGCAGTTTCACGCTCTGCCCTGTTAACGCCGGGGGTGGGTGTAACCTCCTTCCACTGAGGCAGGCCTTGAACCACCAGTGCTGCATCTTGATCCAAACCACTGCCACCTTAGGCTGGGCAGGGTGGAGTTCTGGACTGGTAGATGAGCAGGGCAGGAAGGAAGGGTGGGAGGGGGCCATTATGCTGCATGGTCCGCTCCCAGGGCTGGGCAGTTTTCCCCAGGAGCTCCAGATAAGACCTTTTCTTTTTGGACAGGGAGTAGGGAGCCCCGGCCCTCGGTCTGCACCTCAGTGGAGAGGGAGGTAGCAGGTTGCTCACCGAGGCTCTTCCACCTCCATGCTCCTACTTGAGGTCATCCAGCGATTCTGCTATTGATCCGGAGCTGTCCCTTCTTACCTGGCTCTGGGATTCCCGGCACTTTTCATGCTGCCAGCTCTCCCAGCACAGCTAACAGTTGGTAGAGGTATCAAATAAGAAGCCGATGAGAATGTGGTTCATCCTTGGGAGGTAGGGTTATACACACACATAGTGAAATCCAAACTCACCTGGCCAAGTGGAGGAAGAAGACGTGGAGAACCCAGAGCCCTTGACTAAGAAGATTGTGCCAGGCACAGAGTGGGCTCCTGTTTACTGGTGGGTCTCTCCCAGGGGACTCTGTGCTCCCTAGGCCTGGCACACAAGGGCATTTGTTGCTGGACAGACTGCACACTTTGGGGATGGGGAACGTGTGGTGCGCCTCTTCCACATTCCCTGGGGCCGTTTCCCTGGAAGAGAAGTATGAGGGCAGGGCTTAGCCCCCATTTCACCTAGAGCGCAGTTCTTGTGAAGACCAGCCCAGTTGCCCTCACCCATGCAGCTTCCTCCCTCTCCTTTCCTGCTTTGGTTTTGGGCTGGCATCTCCTTGCTTCTGTGCATATCTGGGCCTGGGGCCAAGCCCTGAGCTCCGGGGGGGCTGTCCCAAACCTCTGGTCCCAATGTGGGGGTGGGGGTGGGGTGCAGGGAGTCCAGTGTAAGGCCCGCAGATAGGACGCTGACCAGCTTGATTCCTGCTGTGCCCTGGGCTCTACCAGGGTAGGATAGGGTAGGGCTTGGGTGGCGTCTAGAAAACCAAGGGGTCTGGGGTCTCCGTTAACCCAGATGCCTGTTCCTGGCCAAGGACCTCGGTCCTGCCTGAGCCTCCTCCTCTATTCCTTTGGTTGCCCCTCCCCACCACAAAGGCTCCCTGGCCACACCCTTTGGACCCAGCACTGGGGACCTCTGGGCAGCTTTTGCCTCCCACTCTGCCCTCTCCACAGAGCAGCTGGCAAAGCCTAGGTCGATTCTGTAGCAGGGAAAATGATGGTTCCTGGAAACAATTCCCTCACCCAGCCGCCAAGGGCTAGGGTCTGCTCGACTTTACGGAGACAATGAGGTCAGCAAGCCCCAGGTAATGAGCCACAGCCTCCGCAGATCCCCACCCTCCCCCACCCGCTCCCCACACCTCCACCCCCAATCTGTCGCCTCACACTGCAGAGCCTGCTTCTACCGCATCAGGTACCTGGTTCCCTTTCACCCTCTCCCTGGTAGGACGCATGTCCCCTAAATATCAGGAGCACATTGCCCCCTGCCTCTTGGCTGGCTCCTGCCAACCACTCTCCTTTAAGATATGGAACCTGTTTCTAAAGCAGAAATGCTTAAACCCTTTGCTGACTCCATGGCCTCTAAAGCATGGCCTTCAGTGCCCTCCAAGATGGGGCCCCACCACCCTCCCTCGTTTGCTCTCCCTCTCTCCCTTCACTTGCTGCTTCTCCTCCAGCCTGAAGATGCCAGCCTTCCAGCCCTTGCCCATGCCATTCCCCCTTGGCTGTCACACAAGGGTCACTTCTGGAAATCCCTTTTCCCCACTCCACTAAGACTCTGCAGTGTGCCCTAGCCCCTCTCTGATGCATAATGCTGCTTTGTCACTGAGCTGTTCCCTTTACCTGTCCCTTTGAGAGCAGAGCCTGGGGACTGACTGGCTGGGTGCTGGGCCAGAGGAGGTGCCAACAGGGAGGGTAGATTTCACAGCCGACAGGGAGAGAAAAGGAGAGACCTGGGAATCAGCCTGGTACTGAGGGAGGCTTGTGTGCTCCACAGATCTCGGGGAGAGCCAGCACCAGCCAGGGCTGACCAACAGCCACAGAAACTTGAGGTCTCGAGGGAGCCTTCCTCATCAGCCTGGATGGAGCATGGAGCACTGCCCCTCAGATACCCTTCAGCTGAGCAGAGGGGCCCAGATGCTAGCATTCATCAAATCAAAGCCAATGATCTGAATCTGCAGGCTAAGGACATCAGAGGCCTTTAGAGAAGGACACATTGAAAATCAGGGAAATGCCCGGAGAGGCTTGGAGCTGCTCCTGTGTCACAGCAGCCGTGCAGGGACTCACCAGGTCTCCCAAAGCCTGGTACCAGCGCTTTGCAGTGGAGACCGCAGACCTGAGCCAGCCAGCCCTGTCCACTCTGCCCAGAGATGCTGCCTCAGATTCCACATCTTCCGAGCTGAGCACTGGGCACAGCGCCATCCTACCTCAACCTCCTCTGTCTCTGCTCTTCGCGGAGCCCAGGCAAGATGCCGGAGGACGTCTGCCTGTTTTCTCCTTTCCTGCATTAGTTTGCCGTGGAGACTGGGGCCTGTTTCCTTTACAGGGAGTGCATTCCTTCCCTCCCACCTGTCCCGTGCCCCAGCTGTGTGCCAGATGATGGTCTGAACCTTGGGGGCTTCAAAGCCGCTGCCCTCAGGCCCCACTCCTACAGCACCGATGGCACCCCAGGCACTGACCCCTGCCTGCCCCAGACCATGGCTGTGGGCTCTGGGCCCGAGACCCCTAGAACCTCTCGCCAGGCCATTTTGAAGCCTGGCTCCCTTGAGCAGCTGTGTCCCTGGGCTCCACGGCATCCCTGTCCTCCTCTTCCTGAGGTCCCACCAAGCCTCATTTGCAGCGCTTTAAGTAGTGGAACCCCACCCGCCTCCTCCAGCCTTTCTGTCTGAGCTAACCTGCCCTCCCATGCCTGCGGCCCCACAGATGTCCCTTGCCCCTCCAGGACTAGCTGTGTGGACTAGAGCACGTTTCTTCACTTCTTTGAAGCTCGCTTGTGCCCAGTTAAGCAGGACTAACCAGACCTCTTCCTGGGGCTGATGTGAGGATTACCTTGTCAAAGGCTTGGCATCAGCGTTCCCACACTTCAAGGGCACTGGTGGAGGAGCTGGCAGCCTTGCTACAGCTCTGACAATGTGGGAGGATGAAGCCACACCTCTGGAGGCCAGGGTCATCCCCTTGCCAACCACAGGGTTGCTGATGATCAGAGCAAGAGTGAGACCTAGACAGGCTGACTCTGGGTTGTGGCCACGGGAGCCTGGAGGTGTCCTGGATACCCCTGAGTGTAGGATGTGTGTGTTTGGGAGAAGGACGGCAGATTTAGGAGACTGGAGCTTAGGGAATGACTGAAAAGTGGAAGGGTGGGTTCAGACCCAGACCTGTGCTGCCAGCTCGGCCAGCACACTCCTTGGTCCATGTGTTTATTTCCCTGTTGGCTTCCCTCCAGGTCTGGCAAGACCTCTGAGGGCTGAGACCTGCTTTGGCTTTATTCCTGTTCCATATCATGGTATCCCCACAGGGAGCCTGCATCTGACAGGGGAAATGAGGAAGCTAGGCGGCATCAAGTGTGGTGCACCCTGGGAAGGTAGCAGGGCTGTGGGCTTAGAAAAGAATGCAGGAGTATCTTACCACAGCTACAGGCTCTTGCACCTCGTCTGTGGAGATAGTGTATTTCAAGCTCTTGAGGACCTGAGACTGGGCTCCAAAGCCCCCATCTGCTTTCTCCCTCTCCTAGGTCCCTCCAAACTCTCCCTGGGCCAGGTTAGAGGCTGGTGGGTTGGACAAGGGCAGACAGAGGAGAGGGCCAAGGTAAGTGTGACTGTTCCTGCCTGGCCCAGTCAAGGTGGGACCTCCCGGAGCAACTAACTAACCTCCCTGTCAGGGTCTTTGCCTCTCTTCCTCAGAAACCTAGGTCTCACTCTCTGGAGGTCACCCTCAGGCCTGAAGGATCAGGGCCCATCCTGCATGCATAAGCATGGGGGAGGGGGGGGAATGGGTCCTTTGACTAGACCCACCTTCCCTCAGAAAGTCACCACACCTCCCATACATGGTCCTGTCCCTCTCTAGGAGGATAACAAAGCTATGATGAAGTCAGTAATAGACTCTGAGCTCCCAGAAGCTCCTCTCCCTGAGCCCTGCTGTCCCCTTCCACCTGACCCCAGCCTAGGTGCCCCCGAGAACCCAAGCCCTTCCGGGTTTCCCTGGCTCTGGAGTTTTGATTGCCGATTATAATCATTACTTCTGTCTTAATGGACACTGGGCTGGAGAGCATGGCTGTGCCCTGTGATGGATACCACTGTACTCACAGGGCCCAGCGTGGGGCTTGGCACACGGCAGGCCCTCAGCAAATTTGAGGAACCTGCGAGCTAGCAAATGGCACCAACTCCTAGGCCTCCCTCCACACATACCAGGGTCTGAGGCAGTAGTAGACAATTGCTTTGAACTTTATTTGAGAAAAACAGAACATAAACATATCAAAAGAGCATACAGACTGACAGGTAGGGATGGTCAGTGATTGCCAATGGGGGGACTGGAGCAGGTCTAAGGCCTCTACTTGGCTCCAGGCTGCTCGGACTTCCCAGCTTCTGGGCCTCCGATCTGGGCACGAGCTTCAAAGGTGACAGGGATGGTGATCTCTGCTGACTGGCTGGCTGGCTTGGGCATCGGGGCCTCCACGGTGAGCGTGCCCTCAGGAGACAGGGAGGAGGACACCAGGGTGGGGTCTACACCAGGAGGAAGCCTGGACATGCAGAAAGAGAGAGAGGACAAGAGTCATACACCATTAAGTCACTGCACCCTCCTCCCGCTTCCTCCCCACCCCACCATCTGGCCCAGGACTCACGTGTATTTTCGAGTGAAGCACCGGGAAATGTAGCCGTGCTCATCCTGTCTCTCTTCGTGCTTGCCTGGGAAGGGGGAGGAGGTCAGAATGTGCGCGAGGGGCCGCCTGGCAGGCCAGCCTACATACAAACACGCCCCACCTGGTGGCCTGGACTCATGGCCGACCCAGACTGGTGGAGGGATTTGGGGGCCGTAGACTGTCCCAGGCCCTCCTAAGTTTCTGGAAAGTTTGTTAGCCTGGCGCACACGCCCCCTCCACGGACGGGGATGGGGCTGGAACAACTCTGGAGAACCCGGTTATTTGGGGGGAGTGGCTAGGGGAGCGATCTCCGCTGGAAGGGCGATTCTTCCCCTAACAGAGCGTTTTTTTAGGCCTAAAAGTCCCTTAGAAGCTATCCGTACCCCCTATTCTGGAGAAAGGGGCGCAGGCCGGGGGCAGGACCAGGGAGGAAGTGGGGGGCTCACCGGTGATCTCCACCACACCGTCCTTGGTCTTGACCGTCAGCTCCTCGGGAGCGAAGTGGTTGACGTCCAGGGACACGCGCCAGCGGTCGGCCGTCTGCTGGATCTCCGAGATGCCGCTGCTGAGTTGCCGGCTGAGCGCGTGGCCATAGGAGGGCGCGGTCACTGCCCGGGGGCCCTCGCCGGCGGCCGTCAGCGGGCGCACGTAGCCCGGCCAGCCGCTGTGGCTGAACAGCTGCGACCACTCCTCTGGCAGCCGCGGCATTCCGAAGGCCTGATCGAAGAGGCGGCTGTGGATCGGGTACCAGTCGCGGAAAGGGTCCCAGCTAGGGCTCCGCAGGAGCGAGAAGGGAACGCGGCGCTCGGCCATGCTGAGTCGGTTCTGCGCGTCTCGTTGAGGCTCGGAGAAATGTCGGGCGCTGGAGCCAGCAGCGCTTTTAAAGGGCTTCAGCCGGATATTTTTAGCAGGAGGTGCTTCAGTTCTCTATTAAGGGCAATGACTGGTTGTGGCAGCTCCTCCCCCTGCATACCGGGGCGGGGGCGGGGCAAGGAAGGCTCTACCCACATCTGGAAACTTCTCTGGTTCTAAAAACACAAATGACTGAAGCGCCGATGCTGATGCGGTGCCCACTGCCGGACACTCACAGGTCTGGGCCTTAAAGCCCTGGTCTGCTGATGTGGACAGTCCCATTCTTTTGTCCAGGTGGACAAAGCCGAGGGAGGTCGAGCCAGTTTCTGACCATACAACTAGAAAGCGGCCCAGCCGGATGTGAACCACAGTGTGAATGTGATATAATGTCTTAAGAATTAGCAGTCTGATGTGGTTTTTAGGAGCGTAGGCTATGGAGCCAGGCAGCTTGAGTTCACATCCTGGTTCTGCCACTAATTGGAAGAACTTGTGCAAGTTAGACTGTGTGCCTCAGTTTCCCCATCTGGAACATGGATACGATGGTGATGATAATGCTTATATCATTGGGTTAGTATGAGGATTCAGTGACTTAATGCAAGCACAGACTTTAGCCCAGGTCCTGGTACGTAATAATTGTTCATTATTGTTATTACCTACCTGGAATTGAAGAGAGGGAGGAGGAAGGAGCGGATGCACCTACCCCTGTTGCTGAGGCAGCGGCATGTGTGAGGCTGACCATTTTCCCCCTGCCCAGAGCAGTGGGGCTGGCGCAGATGTGAAACCGCAGGTCCAGTGCTGAGAGGCAGCCAAGGGAAAGGAAGGTTATTATCAATCTCCCCGTTATATCTATGTTGTGAGTGAGGGAACATCACCAAAAGGAGTCACTGACACACATTTTCATCTTTCCACAATGCCAGGCTCATCAGGGGAAACCTCCCCAATAAGCCAATAGAGGCACACACAGTTTACACACAGAGCGGGGAGTTTACATGAGCAGAGCAAGCATTCAGCGCAAAGTCCTGGCGGTAGCGTCTGCGGGTGGAGAGGCCGGCACAAGCCTAGCGGCTACAGTGGCAGCACGTGCCCAGCGAAGTAGAAGTTCGGCAGGGCTCCAGTCGTGACCCATAGTACAGCCAGGCTCAAGCACTGAGTGGTCAGAGCTCTGAGTTCTTATAGCCCACAACGGGCGGAGGTCCCACTCATATTGGTGTCCAGGTGGAATCCGAGTGTTTAACTTGTGGTCTGGGGCCTTCGGGGCCCCTCCTAAAGGTGTTCCCATTATCTCAGTCTTGACATAGCACTTTATACAACTTTCATACCTGACAGTGACTCCATATTGGATTGTCAAAGGTATCCAAAAATTCTGCTCTGCCCTTGCTCTATACAATGTGTTTTTCCTTGAGGACAGGGAACCTGAAATGCAGCCACCTTGAATCTAGTCTGGGCTTTGTCATTGACTTACCATGTGATTTTGGGCAAGGCCCCTCCTCCCTCTAGGCCTCAGTTTCCCTTCTTGCAAATTACGATCATAAACTCCCTTTTGTTTTTGATTCGTAAAGTACAAAGGGAGAGGGGGCTCCAGCTGGTACAGTTTGCTAAACCTTGCTCGTGGCCCAAGGCCCGCCCCTTAACCCTACCTCCTACTTGACCACCTGTGGAATCCAGGCCCCAATCTCTCACTTCTGGGAGAGAGTGGTGCCCCTAGGCTCCTGCCATAATCCTAACATTCCCTCTTTTCTGCGTCCATGGGCATGACCCTAGTCCAGCCTGCCTTTTCCTGACTTAGGGCCCATTACCCCTCCTTTTTAGATGAGGAAACAGGTCGAGGGGGACTGGCCCACTGTCTCCTGTAAGACACCAGCAGGTGAGCCTCTCACCTCTGGTGCTCAGGACTCTTACCCTTAGGGGCTCCTTCCTTGGAGTTTCCCTCCTGCCTCCCTTTCTGAGACCCACTCTGCTTGTCGCCCCTTTCCTGGGGCCAAGGCTATACTTTGTCTGTTCTACAGGAGGCCTTTCTCTGCGCAGGATACCTGAGAGGCTGGAGGCCAGATGGCAGGATACTTACCTCAATGAACTAGGGGCAACAAGTGTCATGCTCTCTCTGAGCCTCAGTTTCCTCTTTAAGAGAGAAAGCTCCTGAATACCTTCCTTTCTTATCCCCTTGCTCTTCTCCAGGAAAGAGCTGGGGCTGGGCTGCGCAAACCTGAGTTCCCCTCTGGAAAGGCCTCTGTGCGCCTGGAGCTCCTTTAGGCCAAGTGTGCAAGGTAGACAGGACCCATACCCTCTGCACCACCTCCCTTACTGGATGATGTTATGAGCCCAGCGGGTCATAGCGGGGAGCTACCGGCTACTTGACAAGGGTCTCAGCTTCCAGAAGCCCCAAGCCTTCACTCCTTGGCACTCCCAGCCCCACCCAGCCCCAGCTCTATAAAATCGGGATGAGGTCAGGAGCTAGGGAGGGCTCTCGTCTGTCCCTGCCTGCCTACCTTGGCCCAGACTGGAGCCCAGGTGCCCCACCCTAGAGGGAGCTGTCAGGTGTAGTCATGGATGCTTTCAAGTGTGGTCCTGCCAGGCCCAACCATGCTTTGGGTGGAGGCTGCCTGGCTGGCTGCCAGCACTTTGTAGACAAAAGCTCACTTCATAGCTCCCTTCATCTTCATTGAAAGTAGGCGGGAGGATCCATCCCTGCTGGCCCAGCCAGGGGAAGTTGTGCAACCTCGGGGGCAACAACCCCAGCACTCTGCCCACAGCGTGTGGAAGAGGCAGAATGGGGAACTCACATTCACCTTCAGTGGATCAGTTCTTCAGGGACTCTGCCAATCACAAGGGAGGGGACATGGGTGGCTCTGGGTCATCGTAAGAGGGGATGTGGTGTGGAAGAACTGGGTTTTGGGGTCAGACAGGCTGGGCTTCAATCTGGGTGTTGCTGTTCATTGGCCTGGTGACCTCTCTGAGCCCTCATTTTCCCATCTGCAAAATGTGGCTAATAATGCATCTATCTTACAGGATTGTGGTGAATCTCAAATACAATAGTGCATGTAAAGTGCCTGGTGCTCAGTGAGTGTTAACCATTATTGAGGAAAGAAGGCCTTTAATTTTGCATATTGAGACTTAGACTAGTGAGAATCGCCCAGTTGTGTGCTCTTTATAACATGTCCAAGTATTTTATCAGAGTCCCGTTATTGAAATGAAGAAACTGAGGGTCAGAACTACCCAAGGTCACAAAGCTGGAAGGGAGTGTGAGGTACTGGGACTCAGGCCTCCTGATAATCTGTCCTGCAGGGGAAAGGCCTTCCAGCCAGCCTAGGGAGGGCTGTGGTCTGTGGGCTTCTGGGTGCAGGGTGCTTTGTTCAGACAAGGGTTGCCTCTGAGGACAGGGAGTGTTAGGCCAGACTCTTGGGTCCCTCCAGCCCTGACCAGATGCCCTTCCTCCAGAAGGTTGCACCCCTGAACCGAGGCACAGGGTGTGACAAGAGAAGCAAGGGCTGGATGTCAGTCCCCACTTGCCCACCTGCCCAAATGTTCTTTGACGATCATCTGTTGTAGCATTCCAGTCACTGAGCTGCCAGGGGTAGTTTTTCTAGGATTAAGAGGACAGCTAACTCCACCTCTAGGGATTTCCCAGAAGCCATGGGGGAGGGGTTGGCGGGGATGGGAGGGGAGGTGAGGTAAGGTGAGCATTGGAGTGCCACTCCCCTGGTCCCTGGCCTCAGAGTCTGGGATACTCTGCAGCATCCCCAAGACCAGTCTCCCACCCTGGCACTGTGCCTGAAGACTTAGCCACAGTAGCCACACCCTTGGCTGGCCTATGCCAACTGTGGCTGAGCCAGCTCCTCAGAGAAAGTTCGAGAATATTCAGGCAGCTGACAGAACTCCCCGGAGAGGCCTGACAGCTGACACATTGCGCCTGTCAGTGAGCCTGCTGGGCACTGAAAACGTGGGCTGCAGTAATTAGAGCACATAGGGGTGGGTGGCACCAGATCTTTCTGGAAGTGTCTAGACACTGATCCTCTAGGAGTCCATGTCCAAAAACCCATCTCCAGCCTGCCCAGCCACTCAGCCTCTGGTTTCTGGCTGGCCTTGGGATCACCTCGCCCCCATCATCACTGAAAGGGTGCCAAGGAGGGGCCAGGTGAAAGGGGACTCATCCTCTGGCCCCTATGGTCCTGCTGTCCAGCAGAAAGAACCTGTCTAGCTTGGGAGTCTGGGGACGTGCATGTCTCTGACTCTGTGACCTTGGCCAGCGGCCAGCTCCTGTGACTCATTTTCTTCATCTGTACAGTGAGACCATGGGACTGGATGTTCTGTAAGACTCCTTCCAGAGCCGTGAATCAACAGTTTCTCCTCCACTTTCCCCCCCTCCCTCTAGGTCCTCAACACTGCGTGCTCTGCCATCTAATGCTGCCCGAAGCGGGTATATACGGTGAGTGGAAGAGAGGGGGTGAAGAAGGATGTGGAGATGTGGCATCCCGTGGTGGTAGTGGAAGTGGGAGACCCTATGGCTGGGGCACCCTCATATCTTAGTTGTCCTGAGAGCCTTTCTCAGGTGGAGGGGGGCCTGGAGAAGGAAGAGAAAGTTCTTGGTTATAGGACCAGCTGAGAGAGGCTGGTGGGGAGCCAGGGGGCTTCCAAGAACATCTAAGAGAGGCAGGCGATGGGGAGGGGGCGGCGCCAGCTGGGACACCCAAACCGGGCATGTGCTCTTGTGACTTGCTTCCCTGGGCCTAGGGCCACAGGAAACCAATTATAAGGAAAACAGGACACAGGAAAGCCCTGTCCAGCTGCCTGGCTGCTGTGTGTTGGGAGGGGAAAGATTGGAGATGGGGAATGGTTCCCTGAAGCCCCCTTTTGTGGAGAGAGGGAGACCAGAAGAGAACCTAGTGCATCCTGAAGGCTCACATCCTTCATGGGAAGGTTCCCCGACTCCCATCCCATTTTCCCCTCCCTGTTACCAGTGCAGAATTGGAGTTTCCTGTTTTTCTGCCTGCCTTCCTGTCAGTATTTTTCCCTTTTCCCAAGGTACAGAACAGAGGCTGATCCCAGTCCGTGGGAGGGACAGGGGCTTGGTACCCTGATACCTTCCCCGTCTTTCCTTAGGGAATGGGCAGTGAGGACAAGAGCTTCAGGCTACCAGGCTGACTTGGACGCTCCCTCAGGACACTCAGTCCACGCCTGTTTTGTGCCACTCCTGGCTGATACCGACTGGCAGTTTTTTCTCCTCTCTGTCGCCCTCTAGTGTCTTCCTGCTGCCACCACATCTTGCCTTTGGGCCCCTGCCCTTCCCCAGGGTTTTTGGAACCGCTTACTCTCTGGCTCCTTTGTTTACTCATATACTCATTCAACAAACATTTCAAGGGCACCTATTTTGGGGTTGGCAGAGACCAGTAAAGCATGGGGTGGGCTCCAGAAGCTCACAGATTTAGGGAAAGAGAAACATGCCAACAAACACTGGAACAAGAGCTTAAGGCCTTAGAACCAGGAAGAGACCCAGAACTGAAGGAACCCGAAGGCAGGAGTGGCCACCGCAGCGGGGGGCCAGAGGCTCTTCGGAGTAGGAGGCAGCTTAACTGAGCCTCACCTGAATCTGTGGAGGTGGAGAGGCATTCTTGGGGGGCCCAGGGAGGAGGGTCAGCTGAACTGGGGTGTACCAGAATAAGGGGAGGCTGGAGGGCTGGCAGGAGGAAAGGATGGCTATTCCGGGTGGAGCCATTCAGAAGCCTTCAAAGCCCTATGAGCTGGTGGATTTGATCACAGGGTGCAGGGTCCGCAGGGCAGAAAGTTGTTTCATTAATTCAATGTTGTGTCCTCAGAGCCAGGGACTGTGTGACACACAGTAGTACGTGTTCAGTAAGTGTGTGTGGAATGAGTGAATGAAAGGTCGGATCTGCGTTTTAAATAGAGGGTAGATTGGAGGGGGCAAGAAGTGGGCACAGGAGGGGTTCCAGTGGGAGGGCCCAGGATTGTTGGGCCAGAAATGCAGGTGGGGCAGAAAGAGAAGTGGTACTGAAGAAGTGGTACCACCTAGGGTTCAGGGAGGATGGTGTCACAGTGAGCAATGAGGAAATGGGACAGGGGAGTGGGGGAAGAACGGGTATGGGCTCAGTGTGAGACAGGCTGAATTTTCACACACACCTTTGTGTTTCAGGCCACCCTGCCCAGGAGGTGGCATGTCCAGAACAGGGCCAGATGTGGGCTCCTTGTACCCTCAAGAGCTTGTCTGAGGCCTAGTTTTGCTGAACTTTGTAAAGGGTTAAAGAGACAGGTGTTTCTTTGAACAGCTTTCTCAAATCAGAAACACAGCCACTGGCTGAAGGGCCCCTCAAGTGCTCCTTCTAAGTCAGGGGGCAAAAAACTGGAAAGGAGGTCACGTGCTGACACAGTCATAGGCTTCAGGAGCCTCCCTGCTCTGGGAACCAGACCTGACCAAGGACATCTGTATTATGGCTCACACAGATGGGAGCTGTGGACACGTCAGCTGCTTCCTCAGCAGAGGTGGACCAGCGGGCCCTAAAGGCACAGCAGTGTCTGTGAGATCCCAAATCGCATGCCAAATCGTGGACATGTGCGCATCTTCTAGGAAAACGGTTCCCAACCTTCGTGTTCCCAGCAAGCAGCTAATTCAAATCCAGGTTAAAATCCACCACTCTGAGAGAAAAGGAGAAGGAAGAGGAGGATAGAGGAAGAAGAGGAGATAGAGGAAGGGGAGAAGGGAGGAGGGGGAAGAGAGATTTTGTGTATTTGTTTAGATCTATATAAAAGAAATAATGTAACTGTTAAAAGGAAAAAAAAATCCACTACTCTAAACTCTCCCTTTCCAGGCCCCACCCTAGTGCCCTACCAGGACTGGTGGTAACTTCTCAAATACTTGCTCGATGCCAGTCCTGGCACCTGGTGCTCTCAGGACAGAATTTCCTTTCAGCTACCTCTCAGCCCTGCCTGTCACGTGGTGGGAATGGGAGCCTGGATTCACAGTCCCATGATGCTCCAAACTGTGTTCTAGCCCATTCTGGAAAATTCTCTATAGAGCGAGCATCCTGTGTGTTGGCCCAGTGGCTCCTCTCTGCCCTACCTGCACTCACTGCTAAAGCAAGATGGGGTGTGGGAGTTGGGGGTAATGAGGGTGATATTCTTGGGTCCATTTTCCGCCCCACTTAGCTGCAGGCTCTGCAGACTCCTTCACCGAGGCAGGGGGATGGATGTGCTGGGTACTGGTTCCTTGGTGCCAGTTCTTCTCCCTGGGTCCTGAGGAGTCTGAACCCCTCTCATTTCTCAATGGAAAGGACCCCAGGACTCCATGCCCCCTCCCCATACTCTCCAGGTACCCAAATCCACAGAGGCCTGGTCTCACCACTGCCCTTTGGGCACTGAGTGTTTTATTAGAGTCCCAAGTTTTATCCGCACCGCGGAAAAAAAAGGGAGTGGGAAATAGAGAGGGGGATCCCGGACCAGACCCCAGACCCCTCCCCCCACTGGAGCCCAGGGCATCTGCCCTATTGGGCCAAGGAAGACTTTGTGAGATCCCTGAGGGCCCCAGGAGGAGGGGGCTGGGAGCAGCAGAAGAGGGCTGGGGGCCACTGCTTCCTGTCGATGCCCTAGGCCAAGGTCCTCAGTCGAGATCCTACCCTTTCTTGCAAGGGCTATAGCACCCTTCTCTGGGAAGCCTTGGCTGGCCACCTCCCCATCAAACCCTGAGGAGGAAGTGCTCCCTTGGGCAGGCCCTGAAGCCCATATTATCTTATGCCTGTGACACTGCGCTGCCATCTGGCCCACATCCCAGACAAGGGGCACATGGGAACACCAGGGCCTGCTCAGTCATCAGGCTGCATTGCCTCTCCCCTCTTCTCACAGTCTCTTCCTCCACCCACCCCTTCTCTCTTCCACCTCCTGACCTGAACCCCGTTTCATCTCGGTTATATTCAGTTGTGGTCTCTATGTCCCATCTATTATCATGCAAAAGGCCTGGTTGGTATGGCCTTGGCTGAGGGCATGAGGTGAGGGCTGGAGGGGGCAGACTGGCCTGGAGAGGAGAGGTGGGACTGAAAGTGAGTTCCCCGACCCCTCCTGACGCTCCTGGGCCTGGAGAAGGGGTTGGGGAGGCTACGGGGCCAGCCTCCAGCCCTTAGCCGGGATCCTCCCGCAGCCAGCTCAGAAGGAAGCAGCTCCCCAGCCTGGATGGTGGTGCACCAAGGGTCAGTCCACTCTTCTAACTAATATCCTGTTTGCTCTCCTACCTCCTTGCCCGCCTAGTGATAGAGATGAGCCAAGGGCCCTGTGGAGTGGGTAGGGGACGCTCCCAGGATTGGCACCTTCAGAGGTGTCCCTGGGTCCACTGAGCTGAGTTCCCCAGCCTGGTGAGCTGGCATCAAGCAGGAAGGGGGGGGACAGGGTGATCCCTGTGTTCAAAAAGGCTCTTTGTTCCCTGGACATGGTGCTCAGGCAGGAGAGGGGGTAGGGACCTTTTGGAAGTAACAGAACCCAGCCCCTCCTTGTCTGCAGTGCACCCACCCTCAAGGTCTTCCCTGGCCCCGGGACCTCCTTGTAGCATCAAGGTCTTCCCTGGCCCTAGGACCTCTTTGTAGCAATAGGGTATAGGCCACTCCCATGGGTCCTGGGGCCTGACCCCTCGTCTCTCGCTGTGCCAGGGGGCACCAAGCTGGGTCTTTAAGAGCTCAGAAGCCCCCACTTTCTGAGCTGCTCCGGCTGTGGTAGCTGGGGCTGAGGGTCCGGGAGGGGCTGCGCGTGCGGCTTCGGGTCCCACGACTGTGGCTGCTGTAACTTCCGTGGCTGTGGCCGGGACTGGGGCTGCGGCTGGGGCTCCGGCTTGAGTAGTCACTGCTCAGGCAGCTGGAGGAGGAGGATGAGGGGCTGGGCCGATAGTAGGGGATGGGCCGTTTTCGCGCACTGCAGGGAGGGAAAAGCTGATTACGGGTCATCCAAGGCCCTGAGCTCTGCCCATCCTGGGCCCTCACTTGGGCCCCAGACCCCTCCCCAGCAGTGGCCAGGGCTTTTCTGCCTCAGATGCCCTTGAGCCCTGGCCTTGGAGTGCCCCCACCAACAGGATTGGACAGGTAATGGTCACTGCCAATTTCATGTTGATCATTTTGTTTTTCCTTACTTGTCTTCAGGGAAAGGGGCCCGCATCTCAGCTTGACCTGAGTAGGTGTTCAATACATAGTTGTTGAATGAATAATTCACATCAACCGAGCTACACAGTGGCTTCTGTGCGTGGAAACATTTGTGTATACGGCTCAGCTCTGCTCCTCTGTTCCCCACGGAACGGACGATTTGGGTTTTTCAGGTCACTTAAAGGGAACAAGGAAGAGACCCCTGGCCACTGCTGCCCATGCCCACAGCCTGGCCCAGGCCCACTGGCTCCCTCTCCTCAGTAAGCTACCTCCCACCAGCCCTGGAGTTAGTTTGAAGCCAGGAGACTGTGACCCAAAGAAAAGAAAAGAGAGCGGTTAAGGGGGTGACAACACCCCATTGCGTGGGGTTAATTCTGAGGAAGAAAATAGGTGTACGTTAGTGGGAGGAGGAGGAGGCAGCCTGGGAGAGGAGCTGAGGTGGGTGCCAGGTAGCAGGTGTGGGGGTCTGCCATCTTAGGACCCCTCTCATATGGGGGGAGTGTGTCACCTGTCTGCGGGTGTCCCAAGCCTTATGGTCTGGCCTCTAGCTCTGGGGTGAAGGGAGGGGGCAATGTGATCATCAAGGACTAGGAAGGGCTAGTTTGAGAATCAAACCACGTGAGAGCTGAAAAGATGCTCAAGGAGGCCTGCTTGCTGTTTAGACATGAGAACAGAGACCCAGAGGGGCCCACTGATCTCCCAAGGCTGCCCAGTAAGGCCGTGGCGGAGCTGAGCTCAGAATTTTGCCTGAGGCCTTCGACCTGATGTCAGGGAGCTAGGGCTTCTGGGTGATTTTTGCAAACACAGACCATCGGCTCACCTGGAGACCCAGGCCCAGACCCTCCGGTCCTGGCAGAGAAGCTCTGATCATGGCACAACCCCCTGGACTGTGTGGGGAAAGTGGGAGGGTTGGGTTTCTCCCACAGCTGCCCCAGAGATGAGGCTGCTGTTGCCCCCTCCTCCAAATTCCCCAGGGGGCTAGAAGGTGAGCAGTGAGGTTAGTGAGAAAAGGAGAGGCAGACAGATAGCTGAACAGAGCCAGATCAGCTCACATGGGCATCTCCCCTGCAGCCTGTGGAGAGGGGGTCCACTTGGCCCCCAGGCTGGCCACAGGCCACTCAGCAGGCTGGACCTTGAGATGAAGGAGAAAAGGAGACATCATTGCCAGGAGATGAATGCGGGGAGGGAAGGAGGGAGGGACGGGCTCCAGGAGGGATGGCTGGAATCTTCCAGAACTTAATTTCAGGTTTGCAGCTTTCCACTCAGCCCCAAGTGCAGATTCCCCCTCCCCTCCGTGGGCCTTCAGGCCCCCACCGGGGACCATTCCCTTCTTGAGGCCTGCCTTCCCTCAGAGAGCCCCCACCTCCGTCTCTGCGTCCCACCCCTGCACCACCAGTTCTAGCCTCTCTCCTCAGCGAGCCCTATTCCTTTGGCTGAGCCCCCACCTCCTTTCCTTCAGCCCCTCCGGCGCTAGGTTCAGTCGGTCCCCCGCGGAGGTCCTAGGGGCCGTCACGCCCTAGGTCCCTAGCTGGTCCCCTGGCCCCCCCACCCCGTACCTGGTGATGCGCCGCGGCTCCATGAAGCTGGGCGAGTCCCGGCGCCGCTTGCGGATGGGCGAATAGCTGCGGGAGCGGCGCCGGGCGCGGGCCGCATCGGCGTCGGCGTGTCTTGCGCGGCTTTCGCCGTCCTTGTCCCTGCGGGGCCGGCCCGAGGTGAGCGCCGCCGCCGCCGCCGCCGCGCGAGGGCGCCCCGCGCCCGCCCGCCCTCTCCGCGGCCCGCCGCACCCCTCCGTCCCCCCGGGACCGGGCCCGCACTCACCGGCCCGGCGGTTTCTTGGGCGACGGCGAGCGGCTGGGGCTGCGGGCCCTCCTCTCCGCCGAGCGCGAGCGGGACTTGGAGGGCGAACGGCTGGAGCTCCACGAGCGCGGGTGGGGGCCCGGGCTGCGCGACGAGCTCTTCCCCTCCGGGCCGCCGTGCCGGCCATGCGCACCCGGAGACGGGGACGTGCTGGCCGGCCGGGCGCGCGGGGGCCGCTCCTTGGCCCTGGGGGACGGGCAGGGCGACAGGGGGCTCAGCTAGGGAGAAGGTGGGCTCCGTGGAGAGGAAGGGACTCAGGAGCGGCAGGGGTTGAAGCGGGAGGAGTTTCGCGAGGAGAAGGCGCGTTAGTGAGCCGGAGGAGGCTGCGTGGGAGTTGGAGGTGGAAGGTCCCTGGAACGGGGAAGGGCTCCTGAGGAGGGGCGGGGAGAGACGCCAGTGAGGGCAGGGGTGTTCGGTGCTGTCGCGGGAGAGGGATCAGTCAGCGGGGGGCTCAGCGAGTGGGGAGGAGCCGTGCGGGCAGGGGAGCCCCTGCTCTCTGGGGCCGCGTCCACTCACCGTTTACCGTGCCCGCCGTGGCCTCGCTCCGAGCCGGGCTCGGGGCCGGGGGCCCCGCCGCCGCCCGAGTCGCTGCTGAGTGAGCGCGACGAGCCCCGGGGCGGCGCGGGCCGGCCGCGCCGGCGGCCCCTGCGTCGGGGCGCGGACGTTGGGGACCGCGAGCGCCGCCGCCGCCGCCGCCGCCGACGACGACGCCGACGCCTGGCCCGTCCGCCCGCCGCGCGGTCTCCTCGGCCCTGCGACGACGGCACCGAACGCGGGCTCGCGCTCTCCTTCCCCCGCGCGGGCGACGTGGCTGCACCGGCCTCCGCCTGGTCGCCAAGCCTGGACGAGGGCGAGCTGGGCTTCTGACGGGGAGAGAGGCAGAGAGGGCACGGCGGGGGGAGGGGGAGGGCAGACGGAGAGAGGGGCCAGAGTGGAAAGCAGAGGCAGAGAAACGAAGGGGAGACGGAGAACCCGGAGGGGAGAGACGCAGAGTCGGAGTAGACAGTGAGGGGAGACGAAACGGAGAAGAGGAATACGAGAAAGAGAGGAAGAGAGAGGATAGACCAAGAGAAGGAGCGAGAGATGGAGGGTGAGAGAGCGGGTGGGTGGGGTGGGGGGAGAGAAGGAGAGGGGGCTTTCACCGGGCCCAGGCCGGGGGCTGCCAGTCCCGGAGCATCGCACACACGGTTCCCCGCGCCTGCCCTGCCTCTGCCTCTCCTGAGGGTCCACCTTCTGGCCTCAACAGTGCAGCTCATGCAAGGTTCTCAGCATGCAAAACACAAGAGGGACGGAGCGGTGGGGGCTGACAGGGAGGGGCTCCAGGACGGGCACGGGGCTGGTATTGCCCCCCTCCAAGGGACGGACGATCCCAGCAGAGAGAAGAGAGAGGGCGGGCACCAGGAGGCCCGACCAGGGCCAGCCCAGCAGGCCAGGCCCCCCAGCGCGTGGGGGTGAGTGAGGGCATGGAGGGGGCACACGGCACACAGATGGGGTGGGGGCGGGGCGGGACAACTGAACTCAAAACTAAACCGAAGAAAGGGAAGAAAAACAAATAAAAAACAAAATCCACAAATGTCATTAGATACCAAAATCAAAAACAATGTCTTAACTCCTGGGGAACTGACATTTTTCTGTTAACATTTTTCTTTCTTTGTTTTCCGGCCCTGCAGAGACCTGTGGAGCTGTCAGTAGCACCCGACTGTCTTTCTGTTTCTCTCTTTTCTTTTTCTTTTTTTTTTTTTTTTTAAGTTCTGATTTTTTAAGTCCCTCTTGGTTAACGTCCACTTACCAATAAAGTGGCACTTCCTCCTTTAGTAGGTAAGATGTGTAAGAGAAGGGAAAAGTGTGGTAGCGTAAGTTCATCATTAGATTCACAAAAATGCAAGAGAGATAGAGAGAGAGAGAAAAAAACTCAACCACCCCATTCTAGGCCTAAAGGAGGCCACACTGCCTCTGGAGGAAGGACTGGCAGCACCTGGCTCCTTGGGCCTGAGCAGGCAGGCAGGCACCTCTTGGGTGACCATGACCGCTGGATAGAGATGTCATATGTTTTTCCAAAAGTGGAGTTGGGACACAAGGATCTGGATACAGAAAACCAGAAAGGGCACTTGGTACTTTCAAAAGGGCCTTGGCTGGGAACCAGGGTCCCAGAGCCTGCCACTACCTTACTTGGTGACCCCGGCCAAGTCACATCCCCATCCTGGGCCTTCGTATCCCCATCCACAAAATGAGAGTGTTGGGCTTTGCTTCCTGATGTTCCTTCCAGAGCAAGTTATTCCAAGATTCTCTGCATGCCCCCTGACCACCCTCTCCATCCCCCTCCCTCCACAGAGCTGACCCTCCTCCTGTCCTTGGGCTTCCATCCGGTAACAGTTGATTACACTTGTCTGTTTATAAGTCTGTCCGTCACTCCCACCCCACCACCAATCACCAGCACCAACTTGACTTTGAGTACCCCCCGGGCAGATTTGGTGTCAAATTCAGCTCAGTAACCTGGGTTTTTAATCCCAGAATTTGGCACCTAGTAGGGCCTCAATACTGTTTGCTGAGAAAGGAAGAAATGCCCTTACAAGAACCAGGGCCAGACCAGGGAGTCTTAGGTTAGGGGCAGGGTCTGGGCCAAGTTCTTTTGAAAGGCTTTTGGGATGAGAGAACGAAACCAGCTGCCACCCCTGAGGGTAACTTGCTGCCAAGGGCTGAAAGGAGTGTGTGGCTTGCACGGCCCTGGTGCTTCCTGCAGGGGGCAGGGTGGTGCCAAATTCTCTGTACAAGCCTGGATCCAGCCTGGGCATGAAGGTAGAGCCAAGAAGTCAGCCCCATTGGTGGAGAGCCAGCTCATGGCTGGTGGCTGAAGCAACCAATGAATACCAACCATAGAAGGCGAAAGCAGCTGACCAGAGCCAGATGGGCCATGAAGACCTCCTCCTGGAAAAGCCTGGCATCTCTCTTTGGGGCACAAGCACGCATAGGTGGGCAGACTAAGTATTACCAGGTACCAAGGTACCCTTCTGAGCATCCTAATCCTACGCTAGGAGGGAGGGAGGCTGGCTTGTTCAGCCCTGGCCCCTCTGAGGCGGCATTTCCATTCTCAATAGATATTACCGGAGGCCCTTGGCTCCCCAACACATATGCCCTCCCCCCCTGCCGGTATAGGTCCCAAGCCCCCAGCACTAGGTTCTGTCATCCAGCATCTTCTTCCTTCCAGAGAAGGCAAATGAGAAAGAGCTCTCCAGGTTCTGCAAATGTCCAGTTTCTTTTCTATTCCTTGGGTTGTCAAAAAGTGTAGCATGAACAGATGCTAGGTGGGGGAGTGGGCATCCTGGAAGCTAATGCATAGTAGCCCACACCCAAGGTGATGCTGGACTTCACCTCTATGAAGCCTTTGCTTGCTACTTGCCGGAGTGGGGGGCAACAAGGCAAGTGGGCAGAAAACTGAACTTGGGAATTAGGACCTGCATCTGAATTCTGCTCCAACGCAGACTCCGGATCTGAGCCACTACTTCTGACTCCAGGAAGAGGCCAGCAGGGCGGGAAGAAGACTAAGGGCTATGATGTTCCTTCCCACAGACACTGAAGGGCCCTCTCTACTTCCCACTATTGACCTGGGAGTATTAAGAATGAAAAGGGCCGGGGTTGGGTGGATGTGCACCCCCATCACATCGCTGTCCCCAATCACTGAGGCACAAGTCCCCGGGCTACAGCCCTGGTGCTGGTCTGGACCCTTCCTACCTGGCATGTCTTGAAGTCCAAGCTCTTGCCCATTTCCCTTTCACCTCCTCCAAGCGAACTGACTGCCACAGCTCAAGATGATAGTAATTGGCAAAGGGAACACAGTGGGATCAGCCCTGATGTGAGTTCCCTGTGAGGCCTTAAGGAAGTGACTTAACTCTGGGACCTCAGTTTCCCTATTGGTAAAATGGGCATAACTGGGGTCTTTCGGAAAAGGGTGGGTCTAGTCATGGATTGAGAGGTCTTTACAGAGAACAGCTGACTCACTGTTCCCTTGGAGACAAACAGGGTCAGAGCAGTGCAGGAAGGCATGCGGCCCATGGCATGTCCCCCAAATGTCAGGATGATGGAGGATAGGAGGAAGATGTCACTAGGTAGGGTGGCATATAGTGCCTTCCCTTGGGGAAAACCTCCTAGGGCCAATCTCACCCTTATCCATCCACCCTTCCGGAAGCCCTCATGAAAGGGTCACCAGGATCCTGCCAGAGGGTAAGCCTCATCCCCAGGAATGGAGGAAGATTTGTATCTCTGGTATCCCGGAGACCATGGGATTTCATTACCAGATAGGACTGTGGTGGCCAGGGACCACCAAATGTCTCTGGAAGCCTGTTCTGTGTGAGTCCTGTACCTCTTGCTTGGACCCATTCTCCCCTCTTCCCTCTCCCCACTCTGATTAACAGCCTGGCTAATGCTTATTTCCCCTCTACAGGCAGCCCATAGCCACCACCCCCAGGAAGCCTCTTTTGAGCTTCACCCCATATCAGGTGCGCTCCTCTATGATCCCACAGACCCCTGCTCCTTCCTTCAGTATGGACTGTGCCAGAATGTGCTAGGGCTATGGCTACCCTGATGAGCACAGCTCCCCATTCCTGGTTCAGCTTTTCCTGTCTCATTGTTCTGTGTGGTCTTTTTGTCTGTCCTCCAGCCTGGCAGGTGGGGGCTTTGCAAACCCAGGTCTGCCTGCCCCTCCCTGGGCATGGACACTCAGACAGGGCCTGGCTCAGAGGCCTGCTCAGCTAATGCTTGCTTAGTGTGTGTGCAAACAAATGAGTGAGCGAGACCTCACCTGCCTCTGAGCCCTGCTCCCAGGAGCCCTTCTGGTCTTTGGTACCACCTGTTCACTGATATCTTTTTTTTTTTTTAAGTTTCTTAGTTGTTTTAATGAAACTTTAACTCAGGTTAAATTTATGTAATACCTAAAAAATAATTTCATTCAGTTAATTAGGAGAGAAAAATGTACAATGGTATTGGGTGATCAGGGACTTCCTATTCAACATCTTTTCTTTTTGTTTATGTAAGAAATTTCTGAGGAGAAAAGACGATGGGAAGAGACTAGAAAGGAATAGTGTGCTTGCCTGATCCTGGTATTCTTAGAGACAAGCATAAGTGAGCATCTGGAATACTACCCCCTCCAGCTCAGCATCTGAGGATCCTGTTTCTCGCTGTCTGGTCACATCAGGTACTCCCTGAGGGTGGGGCCTCCACTCCTCTATCAGACCAGCAGCACTTTCTCCCTCCATGAAAAATTTCCTTGTCTGCCCTCATGGCACCACCCAGGGTTGAAGAATGTTCTGAGTGGGTGAGCTCCTGAGGACCTGCCCCTGGGGTCAACAAGGGAGGAGATGAGGCCTTCTCTTTCAAAGCTGAGGGTGGAGGCTCAGCAAGGCCTCATGAGGGCTGGGATGTCAAGCTTCTGTAGCTGCTCCTAGGTGGGACAGAAAACAGTTTAAAGGGTAGGGATGGGAGGCTGGCATCCCTGCCAGCCCTGAGGACCTACCTCTGACACGTGCCCTCAGTGTGGCTAGATGGGCACTGGGCTGGCAGTCACAAATCCCACCAGGCCTGGTTCTGCCCTAACCATGGGGGATCCATAGCCTTCTAGTGACAATCCCTTCTGGATTGTTCTCCACATTAGCTCAAATTCAGAAGATGGAAGGATGCTGGGGGAAGGAGAGAGCACCTGTATGGATAGGGTAGTGGTCCAGGGAGGGGAGGTTTAGCTGAGAGTTCCTTATACCCCCAAATTACCCCACAGAGACTTTTCTAAGTAGGCCCTCTAAGTCCAGTGTCTACCCCTGGCCAGCTCACCCCTGCATCCAAAGTTCAACTACCATCACACCCCAAAGATGGAGCTGTTGGGTTCAGCCCTGGTGTCAGCTGCTGCCCCACAGTCCTGTAGCTCCCACCCTAAAGCTCCACCTGCAGCAAGTGCAGGACCCTCAGGAGCCCAGCAGGCCTCAGAGAGCGGGACAGGGCTGTTTCCCCAGGCCTGACCTCAGCCAGAACTTCCTCCAGGACCTGGAGGCCAAAAGGCCCAGCACAGGCCCCTCCACCAACGAAGGCTTATTGCCCAAGTGGGCCCCATGGGCTGGCAGGGGTGAGGGGTGAGAGGATTAGCAGTTACTCCAGACAACAGAAATCAAATTGGCTCAACCACAGCATAGAGTTCAGGAAGGGAACACAAACTTGGAATGCTAAACCACACAGAAATGCATTCAGACAACAAAATGAGAAAGAGAGGGCATGAAGGGGGTTTGGAAGGTGGGAGTGAGGTGGAGAGAAAGAAGGAGCAGGGAAAGTGGAAAGGAGGGCAGAATGAACTAGAAAAGTTGTTGGGGGGAAAAGTCAAGAAAACCAAACGACAAAACCAGGAAACACAGCTTTGTAGCTCATTTGGAGAAAATGCAAGTTACAAATGAGTAGTCACTAAAATAAAGAAAAGGAAAAGGGAGAAAACCAACCAGAGCGAGACTAAGAGGAAGAGAGAGAAAGAAAACCACATTCAAACCAAGCAGAGTGGCAGGGCTTATCTGGAGATGGGAGCGAGCGAGCGCACAGCTGAGCTGGGATACCTACCTTCTCAGTGGTCAGGGACGGGAATGCAATAATAAAAAAGAAAAGAAGGTCTCCGCATTGGGAATGCAGAATGGGGAAAGACAGTGACTCTAAGCTGTGCTCCCCCTTTGATTTGGCATATGGGCAACCAAGTGTGGCTTTTGGTCTAGCCGCTGGGATGGCAGGGGGCTCCTGCCCAGCCATTACTGTTTGCTTCCCACCCCCCCACCCCAACAGTTTCAAAAAGCTGAGCTTGTCTTAACTCTTTAAACAACAGAAAACCTCCAGAGGGCATGCAGGAAGCAGCTGATGGAAGCAGAACCACGGGCTGGGCAAAGGAGTGGCTGGCAGCCTGGGGAAAGAGGCTCATTTCAGGGGAGAGATGGAGAGAAACAGACAAAGAGACATAAGGCGGGGGGGGGGGGGTGGAGACAGAGAGAGAGAGAGAGAGAGGGAGCGAGAGAGAGGGAGAGAAAAGGAAAGGCAGAAGGAAACAGAGAGACAGAGAAAGGTGGACCCAGCCAGAAAGAAAGAGAAGCTGTTTAAACAAGGCCAATCAGAGTGGACAGATGGGTTGAAAGGGGAACTATGCATTTAAAAGGGAAGACAACCACGGGTTCAATTCGGAGGACTGATCCTGCCTCAAGTCAGCCTTACTCCCTTTCTCCCTGGCTTCAACACCATTTTAGCAAAATTCATTCCTCCTGCTTTCTGGCTTCATCCTGGAAGAAATGCCAAGATGTCCCTTCCTATTCTAACTGCCCCCCTCCAGCCATGGTCACTGCTCCTTCCTGGAGGTATGGAGGGGAGAGGCCTGGGATGAGGCAGGTCAGAGAGTGCAGTAGGCGGTAGGCGTGGGCCCCTCTGCCTGGGGTCACCCTAGGCTGCCCATTTTTTTGATGAAATTCGAGCCAGAAGCAGAGGCCAGAGAGAGCCCGGGGGCCTTGCTCACGAACCGTCTCTGGCATTCTCGGCAAATGATGAGGCTTCCCTTGACACTTCCAGTGCTAGGGACAGGTGGAGCCAATGCAGGGGACCCTACTTCTAAGGCTGCAAACCCTGCACACCCTATCTGCCCAATATGCTGGGCTTTGGGCTCAGTACCTATACCCTGGTCTTTGTATGGGCTGGCCTCAGTGCTGGGGAGTTGAGAGAGTTGGGTGCCTGCCATCAACATCTGAAGGGGTTCCCAGGAGGAAGGCATGAGCTGAGACCCCCAGCACCCACCTCCCAAATCCTCCTCCTCCTGTTCAGGGCTCCTGCAGTATGCTTCTCATTGACTACTATCT
Organism: Mormoops blainvillei; assembly: GCA_004026545.1. Classification (NCBI taxonomy): domain Eukaryota; kingdom Metazoa; phylum Chordata; class Mammalia; order Chiroptera; family Mormoopidae; genus Mormoops; species Mormoops blainvillei. Next base: position 24,702 of record PVJD01010862.1, read on the forward strand.
TCACATCTTGGTTGTGGCTGGGGGTCTTGAGGTCAGAGGGTCTCCTTTTAGATCTACCCCTAAAATGCTGTGTGACTTGAGCTGGTAATCTGATCTCTGTGCGCTGTGGAGAGCAGTAAGCAGCAGCACCCAGAAATCCCTTCGTGGGGGGTTGGCCCTGGCCTGGGACAGGACAACAGACAGAGGTTGGGAGCCAGCATCCAACTGGCCTCAGTTTCAGGACCAGGATGGACTTTTTTTCTCTTGCTTGGGAGTATTTGGCTTTGAAGCCTTCACCTGAGCTAAACTCTTTCAGGTTTCTTCAGCTCCCTGTTCCAGGGCCTCCTAAGGATTTGAAGCCTGGCATGGAAGGTGCTGAGTGGCCAGTCCCTGTCATGCCCAGCCTTCTTATCCTAGATGGAACTGAGAAGACACAGGGAGCTCAGTGCTCTGGGAAGGTCCCTGGGCGACTGGGACAAGTCTATCCCTCCCAGATTCTCTCTAAGGGTCCTCATAGACAGGGACCCAGAAGCATAATCTGTACCACTTTTGTTAATTTGAAAACTGAGGCAGTTCCAGCAGTGCCCTGTGCCCTGGGGGTGAGGGGAGGCGTGGCTGCTGCTCCAGATTTAGCAGAAGCTGTTGGCATGGAAATCAGTTTTTAAGAGTTATCTTCCCTTTTAAATTCTGATTGCAAAGGAAAAAAGTATATAGAGATCTGTATATGATTAATGGTCACTTGAGATTCAAAAACCATTTCTGCATTAGGAGGAGAGGCTCCTGCAGTAATGCACAAAAGCAAAATTCTAGAACAACAGAGAAGATAGAAAAAAACCCAGAGAGATAGTTTGCATTTCTGTACATTACAAAAGGGGGGGAAAACAAGGAAAAGAAAATACAAACAAAAACAAAAAAACAGGAAAAGTTACATAAACTTCCCCACCCTCTTCCCTTGCCACTAAAGGAGAAATGGAATCACAATATTACCACGTTTCAAATGGGAGGCTAAAAAAACAAAAACAAAAACAAAAACATAGACGGGGTTAAAAATGGTGAGCTTTTCTTTTTCCATTTGTCTCTCTCTCTTTTTTTTTTTTTTTGAAGGTAGAGTCCAAGAATACCACCCCCAGTGCTTTTCCCAAGAAACATTTTTGGTTAATGGCAAAGTCTATGACCCCATTTCACTTTTAGAAAAGGTTTTATGGGCAAGGAGGGGGTCTGCGTGCAGGAGAGAGGCAGGGGATGTTCCGCAGTCCCTGATCTCCCAGATCCCAGAAGGCACTGAGAGGACTGGGGACCATGTTTTGTGCAAGGAGTAACAAAGTGTTGTCTCCTAGAAAACTCCCAAGGCAATGTCAAAATGGAGTCCCATTCTGGGAGGGAGACAAGACTGGGGTGCTGCCGAGGCTTTCTCCCCAGGCCGGAGGCTAGGCCACTTTCCCTGACTGCTTGTTCCTGGGCTCTGCCTGGTCACTGCGGCCATTCTGTCTGCACACGCCCAGGGCTCTTGTGGGGGCTATTGCTCAGGTGTCTAAGTCTGGGGAGGAGACAAAAAGTGGGAAGGGGCCTCCTTTTCTTCCTGACTTGAAAGAGCATGCTTTTCTGCACCTCTGGGAGGGGCGGGGCATGAGAATATTAGGACTCTGTGCCCGTGAGGGTGGAGGGATGCCCAGGTTGGGCATCATGTCTCTCAGGCTTGTTCTTGTCCTGGCTGCCCTCAGCTACCTCTGTGTGACCTCTTCCACACTGAGGACAGATCCAGGGACACTGGCGTGATCATCCCCACACGGCTCGACCAGCCCCTCAGAGCTCAGGAGCCTGGTATCCTGTCCAGTGGGGCAGTTTCCAGACAGGTAATGTCCTTTAACAAAAATTAACCTTGAGACCAAGAACCTTTTGTCAGGTGCCCTTGGCTTTCCTGGCTGAGGCCATGGACTAAGGGTACTTGAGTAAAGAAATGAAGTGAAAGGAAAACAGCCAAAAATCAAAATGAAACTGACCAACAGGTACATGTTTGCTGCCGAGACCCGAGATCTGGGGAGGGGCAGCTCTCCCCTCCCTGCTGAGACCTCTGGGTAGCCTGTGGGTCTGAGGGGAGGGAGAGAACTTGCAGACTGCCCCCTCTAAGTCCCTTGTGCCCACCCAGTGCCCCTGCCAGTGCTGCAGCCCCTGCTCCCTGAGAGGGTCTCTACACTATACTCAGATCAACAAATCAAAGCAGGCTATGGTCCTCCCCTGGGGCCTGGGAGAACCCCCACCCTGGGTCAGACCATCCAGCTGTGAGCTTCTACAATCACCACACCTGCCTATGGGTCTCAGGCAATCTGTGCCCCTCTTGGAGGATGGGTGGGGACAGTTTTTTTTTTGTGGGGGCGGTTATTGTTGTGGTCTCCCAGGAGCAATGGGTACACTGGGAAGTGCCTTAGAAAGGATGGGAAGTGGAACCTCCAGGTTTGAGACACCTATCCAAGGGAGGGGAGTGCTTGGGAATGGACAGACTGTCCCTGGAGCAGGGACTTTAGAAATGTAGCTCTGTTGTGGCAAGGGGACTAAGATGGGAGAAGAATCTGAGAGGGGGAGAGGGGGCTAGTGAAGGGGTTGAGGGACAGACAGCACTCTGAGAGAGGAAAAGAACTTGATGAAGAGAGGGAGGCTCAGGGCCCAAGTGATGCCCAGGGGAGTCCTGTCTCTTGAGTCTGGTTCCAGTGGCCATGCCCCCTCCCACCTCAATATGCCTCTGGGAGGGAGTCAAGAGACCTTGGTTCCTCTTCAGCTCCTTACCCAAACGGCTGAGTGTCCCGGTGGTCAACCCTTTCTGGCCTTCAGTTTGCCAAGCTCAAGGGTGGTCCAAGCCTTCAGGCCCCCCACCCTCACCCCCACCCCAGGACACTAGGGCCGGGTGGGCATAACAACCAAGCACTCCTGGCCGCTCCGGTTCAGGGGAGGGCGCATGGGAGGGGGAAGCGGCGGACTGAGGGAGGCTGGCAGCGCCCCCGCCCCCTTACACACTCACCGCCCCCGCCCAGCAGCTACTGGCCCAGTCCCAGCACGGCGCGGCCCGCGCGGCGCGGGAACCCTCTGCAAAGCCAGGCGTACGTACATCGGGCGGGCTCTGCGCCGAGCCCGGGCGGCCCCCGCGCGCTCCGCTCCGCTGCCCGCTGCCTCCGTTCTGTTGGGGCGATGCCCAGCCGCTGCCGCCCGAAGGGGAAGGCGATCGGCTCCCGCTGGACCGCTGGCTGCCTGTCCTCCGACCTTCGTCTCGGTGCTTGGGGCTCGGCCTGGGGGCAGGGGACACGGCGGGGGTGGGGGGTGTAGCTGGTGGAAGACACCCCTCTACAAGAGGCCTCTACCTGCCCCCGCACTGGGCAGGGAACCCTTCTATTTAGAGAGCAAGGCCCCAATCCTCACCTTGCCTTGATTTCCACTCAAGGTCTGGGGCGCCAGGCCCAGTTCCAGGCGGACACTAGCACTGCCTTGGTAAACTATCCACTCATTGCTGTTCTATCAACCCAGCTCTCCAGCCCTGATGGATGTTTAACAGGCAAGCAGAAAGCTGAGCTCAACCACACCCTGAAGCTCCCAGTGGCCCAGGACCTACCTGCTGGGTGATCTGGAATCACTGTCCTGGGAGGAGAGGGAGGGACTGTGGGAACTTCTGCTGCTGTGGCGATGGGACCTCCGGCCTGCAGACTCCTGTGGCCTGGGAGAGAAATCAACCTGTACCTAAGTTCTGCTTGACTTCCCCATGGGGGAATCCCTGGGAAGGCCTGATGCAAGCCACTGGTGACCAATATCCTCTTCCCCAGTCTCCTACAAAAATAGCACAAAGCCACTCCATGCTGGTGCAAAGCCCAGCTAGTCCCTGTGGATCATTTATGGGAATTAGGAAAAGGCATCCTTTTCTCTAGATGGTCCCAGTCCCCCAAGACCTCATTCATCCCTCAGCTGCTGCTCTCGTGACTCTGGAAAGGTGCAGGGGGGTTACAAGGACTGAGCTTGAAAAGACCCTGGACTGGGAGGCAAGAGGCCTGGGTTCCAGTTCCAGCTCTGCCACTGACTCATGAAGGCTCTTGGCTTACTCTCTGGGTCTGCATTTTTCCATCTGGGCAGGGGGTCCAAAATGAGCTATCTGCGATACTGTGATCCAGAAGGTCAGCTTTGCCGTCTGGGGGAGGGAAGAGTGGCTGAGGGGCTGGAGAAGGGGGAGGAGTGCTCACCTCTTCCTTTCTTTGTTCTTCTCTTTTCTTTTGCTCTTGGGGCTTCGAGATCTATAGAAAGCAGAGGCTAGGTGACAGCACAGCCTGAGCCAGGCAGAGGAGGGTGGGACGTTGAGCCCTGGAGCTAGGCTGTGCCTAGGTGTGGACCTGAGCCTTCCTGGCAGGTATGGAACTACCCATCCCACCACCATGGCTTTGGTTTCTTAGCCAAGTCTGTTCCTTCTCCGGTAAGTTCCGGCCCATGATCACCTCCTGCCTGGGCCCCAACTGCTCCTCCCTCTGGGGGTGCCAAAAGGTTATGCGGCCACGGACCCAGAAGGAAGGGTGACTTGCCCTTATCTTCTGGCATCAGTCTCAGGATAGGGCCCTCTGATGAGTTACGGGGGTGAGGGTGGCCCCTCCACTCTTCACTTGTGTTCCCTGTGCCCAGGTCTTCTCGGATGGGGCCCTCCCAGCTCTCTGGGGTGGACTCCACAGCCCAGTTCCTGCCTTTGACGAAAGAACTGAGTGCCTTTTGATTAGCCCTCTAAGGTTTCGCCCCATGCCTGGTCCCATAGAGCTCTTGGCCCCACCCTCTCCTGATGCCACCACATTCCAGCTCAATCCTTTTAGTCCTAAACAGATGCTTTCTTTTTGTTCTGTTTTTAAAAAAGATTTATTTATTTATTTATCTTTATAGAGAGGGGAAGGGAGAGAGAAAGAGAGGGGGAGAAGCGTCAATGTATGGTTGCCTCTTGCACGCCCCCAACTGGGGACCTGGCCTACAACCCAGGCATGTGCCCTGACTGGGAATCGAACTGGTGGCCCTTTGGTTTGCAGGCTAGCACTCAATCCACTGAGCCACACCAGCCAGGGCCAGATGCTTTCTTCTGACCAAAAATGAGATGATGCTAAGAGACACTGGAAGGTATTTCTCACAGGACCAGAGCGAGTCGGCGGTAGTCTCAGGTGGTGAGGTGGGGGCAAAAGTTTGGGTCTAGAACCCATGTTGTGTGCTTTGGGCTCTAGTTTCCCCATCTGGAGCCATCTAGCCTAGCTCATCTCTAGGTCCTTCTCAGGCCTATCGGGAGCTGGCCAGAGGATCTGTGCAAGCTGATAGTGATAGAGGATCTGTGATAGCGCAGCAGGGGCCCACACAGGCCTATAAGAACTAGGGAAGGGGAAGGGGGGAAATTGGAGGGCCAGTACTAAGTGTTCATTTAGGCTTCTCCCCCACCCGGCAAATGACCATGGGCAAATTCCCACTGCTGGGATGGAGCTTGGGTCTCCTTCCCTCCTTAGGGCTGCTGGGAAGGACTCTGGCTCTCATGGCAACCATGGGGAATGTGACTGCCCCACATCTTCCAACCACGCTGAGTGTTCTACTTTCTCCACCCCTGCTTCTGCCTGGGCTCCTGCCTTTCATTTCCTCCTCTCTCCCAATCTACCCTGAACAAGTCACTGTCCTGCTCAAGCCCCATGCTGGCTCTCAGCCCTGCCTACATGGAGGCCAACTCCATAGCAGTCAGGCCTGTTGGGGGCTGGCACCTGCCCCTCAGATACATCACCTCTAGCCATAGCGCACCCACCCTGTCTCCTACCCACTGAGGCTTCCTTCTGCCTGGCATGCCCTTTTCCTGCGAATTCAGAGTTCTGACGCTTCTGCCTTCTTAACTGACACCTCTATGAACATACCCCTTGGAAACTGGACCTGCTGTGTAGTCTGGAAATTGTTGGGGTCCCCTTGTCAAGGCTGACTCATGGGGACAGGTAAGGACTGCAAACAACTGGGCTTCATTCTCCTACCCCACCCTCAGTCCCCTGCCTGGCTCTGAGAAGGAGTCCCTGGAGTGGGAGGGTGGAGCAGGGCCGGACCCTCACAACCCCTCTCCCTTAGTGTGTAGTGTGGCTTCCTTTGGGCTTTGGTCTCTGCAGGGGGGCATTAGCATCTCTCCATATCCTCCTGTCACACCACCACAGGGCACTGCTCACCTGTGCCGTCTCTTCCTCCTGGACCCAGAATCAGACCTGTAGGGCCATAAAAGGGTTCTCTTGAGCCCACCTGGGATGACTCAGGGATACCTGAGCAGCATAGCTCCAGTCCTGGGCCCCATGGAGGTGAGAGGAGGTCCCAGGGGAGGAAGGGTACCTGTCTCTGCGGTGCTTCTTCACACTCTTCTTCTTCTTGCGCAGGGGTGAGGAGCTCCCACAGCTGTGGACAAAGGGATGGGAGGTGGGCTCTAGTGAACTGGGGCCTGAGAGGTGGAAGGAGGGACAGCTGGAAATGGCTGGGGGAGGCTGGGAGCCTGGGGCATCAAAGCTGGAAAGGGTATTTCAGGCCATGAAGTCAACTGCCTCCACAGAGTGAACTGAGACCCAGAGGGTAAGCAGGATCTCTAAGGGTTGAAGGAGCTGCCTATGTTGTCCCCTGGTCACCCTTCTAGCCCCCTTGGCATTGTAAGAGAGGACAGTTTCAAACCCAAAGTGTGGAGGCTGTAATGGTGGGATTTCTGGCCTCTGTGGGGAGATGCTGGTGGTGTCCAAGGTCCAGGCCCTGAGAGACCAGGCCTCCTGCCTCTGGAGGGTGGCCTTGGAATCTCACCCACCCACCCACAGAGCCCCCCTCCCCCAACCCCTCCTGGTTCTTTCCTGCTGTCATCACTGACCTGCACTCGGAGTCTAGTCTCCTCTTTTTGCTGAGGGCCAGGGGAGAAAGAAGGACACAGTTGGATGGGGTTAGTTGGGCCCCCAGACATTTGCCAGAGTCTCACTCAGGACAGGGGAGGGGGACGCACCGATGAGACTCTGCCAAACCCCGTCTCCCCAGGCCACTCACACTGTGGTGGGGAGGGCAAGACTGCTGGGGGAGGGCAGAGGGGACCGAGACAGGGGCAGGGTCAATGTGTCCAGTTCTGGGGCCTGGAGCGGTGAGTGCCAGCGCTGGGGACTCAGTGAGGGGAGGGGACTTGGTGAGAGAGAGGGGCTCAGTGGGTTGGGGGCAACACAGTGAGGCGGGGAAATTTAATAAGGGCACAGGGGCTCAGAGGGCCGGCTCACAAATGCAGCGTTGGGTCCCTGCGGTAACCTGGGGGGACCCAACGCGCCCCTCCCACTCCCCGCCGCCGGGCGGCGCTCTAACCGACTCCTCCGGTGACCGCCTTTCTTTTTCTTCTTCTTGGGAGGGGGCGACGCTGAGCTGCTGGACCAGTGCTTGGTCCTGGGTGAGAAAGGCGAGGGGCAGAGTGAGGGGGGGACCGCCGGCCCCCGCCCCCGCCCCTGTGCACCCTCGCCGCGCCGGGCACTGACCTGTACCCCCGGTGCCCACGGTAGCAGGCAGCCGGGCAGTCGCAGTCCACCGGACCGTCGTCTTCGTCGAAGGGCGTGTACTCCAGGCCCGGCTCGACTCCCTCGGGCAGCCGCGGGGTCTCCGTCACGCTGCCGGCGACAGGGAAGTTCAGCGGCCGCCCCCGCGGGCGGGCCTTCCCTGCGCCCCTTCCTCAGCACAGTGCACCAGGCCTGATCCGCCCCGAAAGGTCCAAGGTAGGCGGGGTGCGGCCCGCACCGGGGTCTGCAGCCTCAACCGCTAGGCAGTCAGGCGGGGATTTGGGGAATCCAACGGGGAGCCCTGCTTACTGCCCTCCGCCCCAGCCTTAACGGTGCCGTATTTTGCAAAAAGGAAAGAAGAGCACCGAGCCCCACCGCCTCTAATTTCCCATTCCAAGTTTTCCCTCTCTCATCATTGAGCCCCCTCCTCCTGAGTGAGGTCCCTCCCCTCATTAAGTCCCCTCCCCGCACCAACTCTTTGTCCCTTAGTCCCATTCATTGCACCCTCTCACCCGGCCCCCTTTCCCCTCATTGAGCCGGTTTTCTGCATCCTTGTCCCCTTTAACCTCACTGCCCTATCCCCCAGCCCCTTGCCCCTCCGTAAGCCCCACTCCTCCTCTCCAGCCCTCCTTTTCCTTCACGGAGCCCCCCTCACTGACAGGGCTTTCCTTAGCCCTGCCGTCCTAGTCCCTGAGCCGCCTCCCCCTGCCCACCCGACTGTCTCCCTCCCCCGCACCCCTCCTTCCTCCAGCCCTGGCCGCCTCTCTGAAATATTCATAGCTTCTCCTCGCCCTCCTCTCCCCAGCCTCCAGCCTCGGGAGGCCTCCTTGCTCTTCTCCTGCTGCTGGGCTGCCATCCATCACCGCCTGGCGGCAGCAGGCGCGGCCTCAGCACTGCGCCGGCCTCGGATGCTCCCCATCCATCTTGCAGAGCGCTCCCCACACTCAGCAGGGACCCGGCCCTGTCCTTGCTCCTGGCTCAGGAGTCCCCAGCCTTCTTCTGCCAGATGTTTGCACCCTGTGGGCACTTCAAAGAATGATGCTTTTTTTCCCAAAAGGTAGCTGGGCTTAAGGCAAGCACATGAGTTTTGAAGCTGCAGGTGTGCCTTCATTGTGCACTGTCCCTGAGTCACAGTGTGAACTGGTGCCTGTTACTCCCCTCTCTGAGCCTCTTCTTCAAGATGAGAGTGATAACTGTGATAGGGCTGTTGGGAGAATGCACTGAGGCAATGGGTGCTGTGCAACTTTGTTTTGTACTGAACAAGCCCAGAAGCGACCCTCCAGAGGCCCAGCTCCAGGGTAGTGGCCCCCACCTCCCATTTTTCATTCCAGGCTGGCTCTGTGCCCCTTCCGCACGGAGGCTCAGCCCTGGTTTTGGCGTAATTACCCTCACTCCTGGGTGCCATTCACCTGGCTCATTCTTTCCCTGTCCTGAGAGAGGATGGCCAGGGCTTGGATTGGGTGGCAGAGTATTAAAAACATAACATGAGCTTTGGGTTCACACAGACAGATCGGAATCCAGGCATGACCAAGCTCACTGAGCCTCAAGGTCCTTATCTCCCCAACGAGGAAAAGCATATCCCAGCTTTGAGGAGAGGATTAAGTGGGATTCTGTGTTTGAAGGTCCTCTTGTCCCACGCGTGGTCACCACTGTTAGATGGGGAGCCTCTGTCTGAACAAACCAACACCTTCTCTTGTAGAGAGACAAGCAGATGTGACACTTGAAAGAGATACAGGACAAGGAAGGCAGACCACAGCTACTGAGGGAGAAGAATTTTCAGGGTCAAGTGTCCAGCAGAGCCTACTCACTAACCTGCTGACCTTGAATCTCAATAATGCCCTTCAGTTCCCAGACACCAACCTGTCCCTGGCAGCCTTGAAGTCATCCAGGTGTTACAGGAGGTTCTTCTGGGGTGACGGAGGAGAGGCTGTGTCATTTCCCCCACCCCCACGGAGTCGAACACCCCCACGTCCCTTCACTCAAACTTCTGTGCTCTTCCCCACACTCCTCTTCCTGAAGTCAGTGGCCTCCCACCTCCTGTCCCTGTCCCTGAAGTTTCCAACTCCTCGGCCTAGTCAGCACCCCCAGGGCGTGTCACGCCACACAGCCCTCAGCTACACAAATGCCTGACACACAAAACATAGTCTTTAGCGAAACTTAAGGGCACTCCAACATTGTGTGGGTAAGCCAGTGCAAGGAGGGGCTTCTATTTATCTAGACACAAAAATGAGGACGGTTGTTCTCAAAATAAAATAGCTGAGTCTCAGCACTGCCTTCTGCAGGGACCCTTCCTTGCCTCCCAATATCCCAGCTGAGTTAACTACTTAGTCTAGGCTCTCACTGAGCTCCTCCCTCCCTTCACTGTGCCCTCCTTAGTCTGCTGACCACACCCCCAGGGACACCTTTCCTTCCTTCCTCTGTCCTAAGGGCAGAACACTGTCCCCTCCACCCCATCCTCCCTCCCTGAGGCCTTATCCTTCGGCTGCTCTCATTCTTCAGTCCCCTTTGAGAGGTTTACTTGAGAGCAGGCACAGGGTATGAGTAACAGACTCAGGGACAAGCACAAAGGTCTCAGAACCTTCTGGTAAGACTTGTCCGGGGAGTTCCAGGGATATCAATGGGAGTAGGCAGTGGCCTCTTTTGCTAGTTTCGTGGGGCTGGTACCACTATGTGTGCTTTGCAAGATCTCCCAGGGTTTTCCTATTCTGTCTTTCCTGGATGACAATGTCACTGACCACAACGTTCTTTAATGCTTAAAGAGTTCTCTACAGTTCACAAATCCCATGCGGAGCCACTTGGGGAAATTGACTCACCCCCCATTTTACAGGTGAGAAAACTGAGGCCCAGAGAGGAAAAAGGAACATCCCCTATGGTTTTGGGACCTTTGGGTAAAGAGTGTAAGTTCGCGTATGCACTTGGCTTTGAGAAGTCATGTGCAAACAGGACAGCCTTTGACTTAGCTGGCTGGGCTTCGCTGCTGTAGATGTTAGCTCAGCTGTCCCCTCCCTACTTTGTAGACAGCTGTGGAGGTGTGTACTACTCTGTGGATTTGTTTAACATTTCCTGCTTTTAAGTTCATGTTTGTGATCAGGTTTTACGTCTTACGACGCCCATGGAACAGGCAGGGGAGGCATTCCTCCCTGTGACAAAACAACAAGCCAGGCAGAGTTGACCAAAGCAGGCCCAAGAGTCCACTGCAGAGGGATCAAGAACATACTGAGGTTGAACACAGCACAGGACACATGCTGGACCGGGCACCGTGGGCAAGGTTCTGACCTGGGAAGAGACTGCCTGTCACATGCTCTTCTTCACGCCAGCAGTTTTGCTAATTAACTGGTTCTGTTTCCCATTAGTCAGGAGCATAATGGTCAATTGACAGATGAATGAGTCCAGACAGAGGAGGGGCAGATCCCAGGCAAAGGCTCTGCCCTCTCTGCTCATTCACTCAGACGGTGTGCCAGGCCTGCCAGGGGCCTGGGTTGGGGGGGATGGTTAGTGGTGGCAGGAACACGGATGAGTCAGACCTGGGGCCTCTCCTCTACCTCCTCAAAATGCAGGGCGAAAATATGACACTGTGCACATTATAATTACTAATGCAGGTGCCAGGTACTATTTTAAACACTTTATATGTATTTATCTCATTTAACTATTTAATGCTCAGAACAGGCCTCTGATGTGGGTTCTACCATTAATATTCCCATCTTACAGATAAAATAACGAGGCACAGAGAGGTCACACCGCATGTAAAACTAGATGCAGAGAAATAAAAGGATGAATTTACTCGCTGTGTTAGAAAGTAGCTTATGAATTTTGTTTTCTATAAACTCCCTCTCCCAAACATTTTATGTTACACGACTATGAAAACAATTATTCTTAAAAGTTGTCATTGTCTATTACGGTGAAAAAAGAAAATCAAACTGACAGCAAGCACAAGAAGTAAAGAAAACAAGTGCCTTCCCAAGGAAAGGTTTTACTTTTATCCTGGGAATATGTGCAAAGTGGTTCTCAGAGGCAGCCTCGGATGATGGGGTGTTTCGAACCTGCGCAGAAGGGGCTAGGATGTTTCAGGCTGAGGGCCCAGTACGAGAAAAGACATGGGAGTGAGAACATGCAGGGCATAGCTGGGAACTGCCAGCAGGCCGGGCTGACTGCTGCGTGATGCCCAGAGTGGGAGACCAGGCTGGGTCTAGTCTCTGGAGGCCTTGAACGCCAGGCCCGGGAGTCCAGACTTGATGGCATGAATGAGGGGGAACCCATAGAGGGTCTGATGGGCAATATAGGGCTCCCCACATCAATCACTTTTAAGGACAAAGGCTTGTCCTCTCTCCGTGTCTCTGGGACCTTATTCCTCGTCTCCATCACCACTCTCCCAGAATAGGGTGCCTCCTGGACCACTGTGCTCCCCGCAGTTTCACCCACCTGATCATCTTCCAAAGGGGAAAGTCCCCAAACACCTGTATGATCACGTCATACCTCTTGAAGCCTTCCACTGGCTCCCACCACCTCTGGCATCACATCCAGATACTGCAGCACTGTGATGTTTTTGTATCTAGCATGAAGGGTAGATTGGAGGTGGGACTGTCACAAGAGATGTCACTTGAGCCAGTCAATTCACTTAAGGAAGAAGGATGATCCCCGGGAATAAAAAGCCCTGGGAGTGACGCCGTCCCTGCTGAGACCCCTTCCTCAGCGGGAGGTGTCACGGGCCCTTACAGTGCCTAGAGAGTTAAAATCAGATCACACACACACCCATGCACGGTGGAGACCCTTCAGCTGGCTCTTCTTTGTCGTCTTGCTCTGAGAGGGCATTGAATTTCTCCACATCTCAAATTACAGCCTGCGAGTGAGTGTGGGGTGTCAGGGTCAGGAAGGCAAAGGCATGAGCCCAGGGACTGCGGGGTGGTCAGAGGGCTTCACGGGCCCCTGAGAGAATCCCACAGTCGGCAGAGAGGGTGCAGACGCCCAGGCAGAGAGGAATGCGCGAGGGCCAATCTAGCGCTCGCCATTGCCAGGACTCCCCGTGATCGCCGGGAGTGTGCTTGTTGCAGACCGAAGGTTTGTCCCAAATTCATATGTGGAAACTCTCATCCCAATGTGATGGTATTAGGAGATAAGGCCTTTGGGAGGTAATTAGGTCCTGAGGGTGGAGCTCTCATGCATGGGACTGGTGGCCTTTTAAGAAGAGACAAGAGAGCTTGCTTTCTTTCCATCATGTGAGGATGTAAGGCAGCAGCTGACGACCCAGAAGACATTCCTCCCCGGACCCGATCATGATCTCAGACTTCCAGCCTCCAGAACTGTGAGAAGTAAACTTTAGTTGCTAAGAAGCCACCCAGTCTGTAGAGGTTTGTTATGTAGGAACTGGAGCTGACTAAGACAATGGTGGTGATTGCCTGTTAGTGATGCATGTCTGCTGAGTGCTAGTGACTCTTCCTCACACTTACAGTCATCGTCTCATTTAATATCCTCAATGGTGCTATGGGGTGGGTACTACTAATATCTCCATTGTATAAGTAAAGAGCCGGAGGCCCAGAGAGGTCAAGGACCTGCTCGAGTCACACAGTTGGGGTGTGGTGGAGCTGGGATTCATAGCCCTGGGGGTTAACGTTGAACTTAAAGGCTTGGAAGGGGGTCGTCTGACAGCAGAGCCTGCACTCTTCCCTCCACTACCCCATACTCTGAGCTAAGAAGTGAAGGTCCACAGAAAAACATGCACATGACCCATCTGTCGCCTCTCTGCCGCAGGCCTTGGGTTCCGCACCAGAGACAACTCTGTCCAGCCTCTGAGTAACGCGGAGCGTGCCATCAGCCCCTGAGCCTGCTACAGTCACTGTCCGGAGCGCTCTTTTCACACCATTTGGGCTGCCTGAGCTGAAAGAAGACTTCGAGCCCCTTCTCTGTGTGAGGGAGGAAGCTGAGGCTTTGGAGCTAACGTCGTAGTGGGGCCCCTGGATCCTGCTAAGTCAATATTCTCCTCTCCCTCTGGAGCAGAAGTTCTCCCTGAACGTCAAGTCTTCCAGACACTGCCTCTTCCAAGGAACCTTTCCTGACTGATAACCCTAGCCTGTCCCCCGCACTTCCCCTACTGAACATGTTGAAATGTTCAAGTGGCCACATTGTCAGGAGCAGCCGGTAATTTCTGGTTTCAACTTTCAGGTTTGTGGGTCTACTCAGAAGGCAGGAGGCACACCTCCCCTCCTTTCCTCCCCCCTCATCACACAGGCACAGGGTTAGGCACACAGCACAGTTCCTCAAGGATGTTTCTTTTGACAATGGTGACACAGCAACGTTCCCATGTCCCAGTTCTTAATTGCTTCATTCATTCACTCAAGGAAAGATAAGATCAAGACTACTGGAAAAGATCTGGAATCATCTACTAACGGGAGAGAGTTCCAGCTTTGGAAGGGAGACCTCTGGGACTTCACTCCTCAGAAAAGGACCTGAGGACATGACAGAACCTTGAGGGGACACCGACATCTGGAAAGTGGGCAGGAATGAGGGAGATAGCAGAAGCCATCAGAGGGGCAGGAGGAATTCACAGAGAACTGCACCTTGGAAGCCAGGGGGGAAAGTAGGTTTCCAGAAGGGGAAGCACAATGGTGGCACCTGTCAGAGCGGTCAGCCTTCAGAGAAGCATGGGCCACGGTAAACAGCACTGACTCAGGTGGCCACGGCCTGAGCAAGTCACGGGAGCTGTGGGGGCAGGGGCCAGCTCTCCATGGCTTCAGGAAGTGCCGACAATGCTGCACACTCTACAGAAATTTGGTTGAGACAGGAGAGAAAAATGTGCGCTGGTAGCCAGAAGAGAAAGCAGAGTTGCAGAAGGACAGTAACTAAATTAAGAGGAAGGAGACCAACGGAGGGAAGGAGGGCAGGCCTGAGCTGGAAGGGCCCAGAGGAGGTGGCAGGGACAGTCCAGAGGGGCCTCTCACCCTCACACTGGGTGGGAGAGGATGGGGCAGGTGATCTTCAGAGGAGCCTTAACTCCGGAGGAAATGCCCAGCAGCGTTGGCCCCAGCCTCTCACCCAGCCTCAGTTTTACTTCCAGCCAGAGAAGCAGGGAATGCCAGGATGGCGTGGGGACAGCGAGGCTTTGCGAAGGGAAGATGGATCAGAGTGGATTCAATGACAGTCCCCCAGTGCACAGCGCCTGCCAGGCACCTGGCCATCCGGCATGCCTGGACAGACACTCCCAGGGACAAGCTGCCCCACCCGCCTACGGCAGTCTGCTCCATACAGTTTTGAGTGGTTCCCAGTTCTCTTATCTGAGACAAAGTTGACCTCCTCATAAAAGTCCTCCTGGGGGCCCATAATACACCAGTGTTCCTGCTGTCCTCGGATAGGTGCAGAGATACGACACCCCCACCCCCAGCTCACTCTCTCTTTCCCTGACAAAACTTTGGCCATGCCAGGAATGGCATTTGGTGTGTGGGTTCTTACTGAAGGCTGCTGTGACGGTAAGAGTTAAGACAGAGGGACTAGCTTGGGGTCGCACTGTCAGCCTGTGACAACACTGGGATCAGAACGTTTCTTAGGTCTCCTGATCTGCAGCCTGTGATTCCCTCAGCTGAGGTCTGGGCTGCCTCCCCCAGGGAGCAGGGGCAGGTCCCCAGGAACTCCCCAGTGCCCAGCAGCCCCTGCCCATGCCTGGGCCAAGCTGAAGCTCCCAGGGGACAGAGTCCCTACCGCTCTCCTCATCTTCCTTGCACCACCCCCTAACCCCAGTAGGAGCATTCAAAAGGCCCCTCCAGCACCCAGCTGTGACCTGGGCCTGCACCCTCCCTTCCCCTGCGCCCACACAGGCAGCACTCACATGTGGCCTCCAGGCCGGTCCTCCCTGGTGAGCATTCCCTCCTTCTCCATCAGCATCTGCCGGAAAGTCCTGACCTTCTGCCGGGTCTCCTCCTCGGAGTACCTGCAGGGGTGCAGGGAGGGTGAGGGCTGCGCCCCTGGCTTCGGTTCCCTTCCTGCCTGTGCCTCTTCTCTTCCCCCAGCCCTCAGTCACAAGAGCACTTTCCAGCTTGAGATGATCTCTCCAAGCCAGGCTCTCAGTGCTGGGGAAGCTCCAGGTCTGTTTGCACCAAAGCGGCCAACCAACCAACTGAAAAAGCAAACCACCAGCCAAACAAACAAACTAAAGGAAGAGTTGTTTCCAAAGGTGGGGAGACTGACTAGGTGAGGCTGCCCCTTCCTCCTGGCCCTCACCGACCCCCAGGGCAGGCCTCCCTCCCCCATCCAGGCTGCAGTCACCCTCTGGGCACATTTTAGGGAGAAGTGAGAATCTATGGCTTTTTCTGCTTTCCTGGCCTCAAGGACATCTGGTCTTCACAATAGCCTTGGGAGGTCCTTAGGACATCCCCATCTCCGCAAGATGAAGGCTCCCAAGTTGGCTTGCCGGAGGTCCCAGTGCTGGATCCATTGCTTCGCTCTGCACTGGTGGGGGTGGGGGGTGGGGGTGGATGAAACCTGGGCCTTGAACGAAAGTTCCTCACTCCTCTGCCGCCTTCTCCCTCTCTCCCTGATCCAGGTCTCAGGCTAGGGACCGAAGTCCAGAATTTTCTACTCTTCGTCCTTGCTCCCACACCCTGGGGTTAGTGCTCATCCTCTCTCGCTGCACCGCTGTGACGGCTGCTGCCCGGGCCTTCCTGCTCCTCTGGCATTTCTCCCTCCAGCACGTATGTGTCCATGCTGCCCAGGTGGGGAGGTGGGTCTTTGCTCGCCCAGCCCCTCGCCCTGTGCCAGGGATAAAGCAGGTGTCCAGGGGCTGCTGCTGAATGAATCTTAGGGCCCCTAGCCCCCACCCCCTCTTCTTCCCGGGCTGCAGGTCATTGTTCTGGACAGAAAATATGGCGGCAAATAGAACGGGGGTCCCGTCTTGTCTCTATCATCCATTTACCATTCACCCTCTGTCCCTGCTGCAGGCCCAGCATTCCCCACTCAGCTTGCTCATGAAAATAGCACATTGTTCCCGCTTGGGGACTCTGTATCCTTCTTTCATCCTTCCCTCCTCAATCCGTATCTCCCCTTCTTCAAAAAGCATGTGTGGATTGACCCTGCCTTTTAAGAGAGCGGTTTCGCAATTCTTTTCAAAAGCCTTAAAAAAAATAAACACACCCTTTGACTCATAAATTAACTTCCAGGTTTTACCCTGAGGAATAATCATGGCTAAGCACAAAGATATGACTCATAGGATGTTTACAACAGCATGGATACCCTCTGATCAGGTTAGGTGCTGATGTTTGCGTTTCCATAGCAACCTGTACCTTCTGGATCCTGGCAGGTGGTTCATGAGCTAGTCGTTATCTGTTGACTCCTCTGTATTCTGCACTGGCCTGGGAGTTCCCTGAGGGCAGGGACCTTGTCTATCTGGATTTCCATTGTGTCCCCAGCACCTGCCACCTTGCTTGCACATGTGGCACCCCAAATTTTTGATAAATGAGTGACTGGTGGTAGAGAGGCATCAAAGAGTTTGAAGGTTGGCTTTTTATTTTGGAAAGATGGCTTTGGTGGCTGTGTGCCAGAGGAGGGGGACCTGGAGGCAGGGAGGCTGGCATCGGGCTACGGCAGAGGTTCAGGCAGAGGATGGTGAGGTCAAAGCTAGAGAGTGGGCCTGAGAATGGAGGGGAAGGAGCGGACAAAAAACTGTCTAGGTGGGAGAATGACTGGAACTCAAGGACTGATTGAGCACATTGGGGGCAGAGGTCGATGAGGAGCGCGACTTTTTAACCAGGGGTCCTCTGACCCCCAGCCTGGGGCTGATCCTCTGCCGGTTCAGGCACCTGTGTGGCCACCATAGGGAGGGTTGAATCCTGCCTGGCAGGGGGAGAGGCCCATCTCCCCCAACTCCCCATCCCCACCACAGGGAGGATGTGGGGGCGGGGCGGGGTGCTCAGACCATGCTGTACTGACACCTCTAACCCAGCTGCACCAACTTCTGGGCCTGGGCCCATGGTGCCCACCTCAGTCCCTATTTGGCATTCAGCTGAAGGGTCCTTGTCCTTGTGTATTGGATGGTGCAGAGCCCTCGGGCGGCTGGGCTGGCCTGGTGTCCAGGAAGAAGGGATGGTGGCCTCTCTCTGAGCAGGGGAGGCACAGAGGAACTGCTCCCCCATCTCACCTCCTCAGGAGACCAGCCCACCACCATGGCTCTGTCACCAGCACAGAGACGAATAGCATAGGTCCTTCAAAACTGCTCAGCCCCTGGCTCATAGATCCCTGGGATGGAGACACAGGCTGGCTGGACCACTGGCATGGGACCCTGGACATGGTGGGGTTGGGGAGGAGATGGCCAAAAAGAATGACTGGGACAAATCCCCTGTTGGATATTAGGGGCTCTAGGCCAGGGTCCCAGACCCATGCCTAGGGGTCTTTGGAGCATGTTAGTCTGGGAGACAGGTTTCATTAGGACCTGGAATAGGACATGTACAGAGACTTGGGGCTCATCCCCAAGCTGGCAGGTTTCAGGTAAGCTAACGAACTCCAGCACCTGTCACTGGGGGACTGGGGGCGCTGGACTGAACCAACTTGGGGGTTGGGGAGGACCACACTATGTCCCAGGGTTTCACGCTGGGAGAAGCTGGGGACTCAGGGATAACATCTGATTATTGGGCAAACAGGTCTTGAGTGTGACCACCACCTCCGAGACTCCACTCCCCTCATACCTCTTGAAGTCAGCCCTCTCAGCTGAGGCTGGTGATTAAGGAGTGAGGCAGGAAAGCCAGGCAGTCCTATTTTTGAGTCCTGACACCCCCCGCCCACTTTCTAGCTTTGTGATCTTGGATAAGTTCAGACACTTCTCTTAGCCTTGGCCCATACATCTGGGAAATGGAATAGTAACCTGCCTTTTAAGGTTGTCAAAAGGACTGAGGGAGATATAAAGCTCTTTGCACAGCACATAGTAGGTGCTCGATAAATTGTAGTGATTGAGGATTTTTTTGTTCCAGAGTGGTGGGAACAGAGGGTCCTAGGTCAGGAATCACCTGGGCCTCTTCTCTCCCCATTCCCAGGAGACAAAGGCTGAAATGGAAGAGAGGCTGGTACCCAGACCATCCACCCTTCTGTGGAAGTGGCAGCATCTGCCAAGTTAAGACCATGCAGGAGGCTTGGCTGGCATTGATCAACACCTCATCCTAAAAGTCCAGAGCTTGGACAGGGGACTGGGGACAGGGAGGACAATGATGTCTGTCTCCCTCATCTACTCTCCACTGTATGGGAAGGACATGCCAAATTTGTTGCTGCTTTGGGGACTTCCTGGGTTGCCTTCTGAGGCTGGAGTGGGATGAGGGGACGCTGTATTTTAAAAGAGGTCTCCAGAGTAGAAAATGTTTCTGCTTGTCCTTGCCCAGACCCAGGGTTCCTAGATAATTCCTTCCCTGGTTGTTAATTCATTGATTTGATTTTCACAGTAGCTGTGAGGAGGGTGGATGGCCTCACCATTCCTATTTCATAGATAAGGAAACAGAAGAGGGAGGGGGAGGGCTCAAAGTTCCAAGCTCAGCTAGGGGCAGACCACCACCGTTACCACTGTGTCCTCGCAGGAAGGGGCCCGAGTAGGGGGCTGTTTGTGGTGGGGGTGGGAGTATTACACTGCATGGGCTGAGGGCTCTGTCCCCACCCCCACGGTGACTGCAGGCTGCACACAGAGGCTGCCATGGAAGGTGACTCCAAATGCAGCATCAATCACCAGTGAATTAGCCGGCCATCCATCAATATTAAGGAAGGAATTGCTTTTTAATGGGGCCAAAGAATGCGTGTTCCTGTGACTAGTGGGAATATTTGTCAAATGTCTGAGAACCTGGTAAATAAATGCGAATGAACCAGCGTTTCCAGAAATGGATATTAATGACCGAATTTGATAACAGGGCAAGGGTCCCGAGTGTTTGCGGAGCACTTTTTGGTAACTGGCTATGGGCAGAGGAGCCCTATATATGCCTTAGGCTACAGGACCCGCAGAACATTTCTGGAAGACAGGTGTCCCTATGTTACAGGTGAGTAACTGTGACTTACCCAAGGTCACAGACTGGGCAGGAAGGTTGGATTGTTGGGTTTCAGAGTGGCTGTGCCCTTCACCCATGAGGCTGCCACTAAGACATGGGAGGGGAGGGGATGGTGACTAGAAAGCATCTGCAGTGACGGCTTGGGTGAGGGGAAGGGGCCCTGACTGAACATCTGGAGACCTGCTAGGTGCTTCCCAGAGAGGCACAGGGTCCTTGATGCCTAGGGACCAACACCGAGGACATGACCAAATGCCATCCCTTCCACCTGAGGCTGCCCTCATCTGGTGAAGGCCCTCCCAAGTGCGGTGAGGGGTTGGGGCTCATGGAGGAGGAGGAAATTCAGCCAAGGGTGGGTGGGGCAGAAGACTTGGAGAGGGAGAGAAGTTCCATGAAGGAAGTGCCTTGGGGTTCCCTGAAAGAAGGGCTCTGGAGCGGGCTGGCTTTCAGAATGGAAGCTTCGGTGAAAAGGAGGGGACTCTGTGGCGGATAAGTGCTCGGGAAGAGAGTGAGGCTCTGAGAGAGGGTTTTGGAGAGGGCTCTGGTGGTGGAAGTTTCCAAGAATAAAGCTCAAGAGGCTGGCCCTCCCTCCTTTGTCCCAGTGCTCCCTTCAGGTCCTTGACCATGCCCACACTCCCTTCACTCCTGGACTCAGCCACCTCAGCAGGTTTTGCAGGTTTATGGCCCTGGGGCTCTCTCTGCAGGGTACTCCATCCTACCCCCTATTCGACCCAGCCCTGGGGATCTCATTTCCTCCTTCCACATCCACGACTCTTCAAACCTCTTTTCAGCTGCCAGCTGGAAGCCTCCTCTGGTCTGTTTTCAGGAGTCTCCATCCATCCATCTCTCTCTGCAAAGACCCTCCCCTCCCCAACCTGCTTCCCAGTTGGAGGTGAACACCAAGTCCCTGTGCCCCTTTCTCTCCTTTATAAATAGCACAGGTGACCTCGGCCTCCCTTTCTGATGGCCTTCCTGATGGTCTTCCACTGGTGACTGTCTCTGTTTGAGCCTCAGTGTCTTCCTGGGCTTCACAGGGACAGTGAGCCATGTCTTGGCTGCCTATTGAGGGCAGACAAAAGTATGGTTTGGAAGGACTGCCGTATGCAGGCTGTCTGCCCCGATGTGGCTCAAGGCCCAATCCCATGCAACGGCATTTCTGATTTTTTGCCTCACTGACAGTGCATGTCTGATGGGCAGGCCCTGCTCCCAAAGTTGTTTCCCTCCACAGCCAGCCCACTCATTTCAAAGTACTACACTCAGAGCAGATGCAAAGGGAGCCATGGGACTACCAGTTTTCCTTGGAACTACACAAATGCCTTCAGCTCCATGTGTGAGGGCTGTCCCATCTCCACTAGACTTGCGAGGGAAGTCCCTTACAATCCCTCCTTCTCAGCCATCTTCAAGGTCCATTCAAATGTCTTCTCATCTCAGAATCTCTCCTCTGAGCTCCTGACGCACTTGGCCCTCTCCTGGCCTGCCCAGTAACTGTGATTCTAATCTGTTTCGTGATGGTGTTGGTTGTTAACATGCTTTTTTCTTTTCTGAGATGGGGAGGGACTTTGGGGAAGTAACTCCAACTCTGGGCCCCAGCATTACCCAGCACAGCACCCAGAAGAGCGCCCAGCACACTCGTGTGCCCCTGTGACTTCCTCTGAACGAGAGAGGGTGAAACCTAAGCTTCTGGCTGCCAGCAGAATTCCTGATCCACTGCGCTTTCTATTCTGGCTGCAGCACCTGCTTGGCAGAGTCCAGGCTGCTCGAGCCACTGGTTTTATAGAGGTCTTGAGTTGTTACCTATGTTTACCGGCTTCTCTCCTTCACTGGACAGGACTGGATGTTTTTTTGGAAGGCATGAATTGCATCTCCTTGGCTTCTGTGACTCTGAGCCCAGTTCAGAGCTTGACACATAATGTTCAAGACAGTTTACTGGTTGAATAAACTAATGAATGAATAAAAGTTTGGCTGGGCTTGTAATCGTTCCGTTCCGACTGGTTCAGACTCCCCTCTCTTGCCTGACTGAGCTCTAGGACTCCCCACGCTTTCTTGGCTCCGCCCTCGGCCCCAACCCCGCCGGTCCCCGCACATACACCCTATCCCGCAGCCCACTTCTGCCCCCGCGGCACGCTCACCCCTGCTCCTCCATCATCTCCTGCAGCTCCATGCACTTGAGCTCCACGCGCCGCTTCCGCTCGTGGTCCAGGATCTCGCGGTGCGCGCGCTTCACCAGGCCTGGCTCCGTGGCCCGCAGGTCCTCCTCCCCCCGCGGCCAATTCCCAGAGGAGGCGCCCGGCTGCGGGAAACCATTCGCAGCATCGGGCGTGGACGGCATGCTGGCCGCTCCGTTGTTAACGGTGGAGGACATAGCGGCTGTCCCCTGAGCCGCTGGTATTGGCCCTGTGGGATAGATACAGACATGAGGCAGGATTGTCACTTCTTGGCCACCTGCTAAGCTCCTCTCTGCGTGGGTTAATCCTAGAGATTTAAAGGTCCACTCATGGCTCTAATCCGCTTCCCTTCAGGCTGAGGAAGGGGGTGGACAGCGGGTTTGCACCTTTAGGTCACACCTCAGAGCAAGAAGGAGGATTGGACACACTGGGCTTTCCCCCTCTGTAAGGTGGATGAATGCAGGCAGGCGGTCTCTAAGTGCCGTGGCCTGGAATGGAGTCATTTTCAGGGACCTAGTAACTACCTAGGGCAACCTTCTCTGCCGTATACAAATGCCTGGGCCTGACCACCTAGCCTCTGCCTGCACACATGCTTGCAGCTCCCCAGGCAATCAAATCAGTTATGGGGAAAATTTGTTAGTTTTATTTGTTAGTTTAATTTGTTAGTTTAATTTGTTAGTTTCTTGTTTTTTCCTTCAGGCTCAGTTTAAGTTCCCTCATCGCTAAGACACTCATTGTCTTGGCTCTGGCTGGTGGGATCACTGACCACATGAGCTCCCACCTCCTGGTGTGCTTCCGGGGCAGCCCTGCAGAGATGGAAAGACAGAGCCTTCTTCAGGCTTAGGGGTGTTCCCACCACAGATGCAGTTTTCAGTTCCCGCTTTGATTTGGCTAACTTCTCCAAAGCCAGCAGTCCAGGTGGGGACCTGATCCAGATTGAAACCTACAGAACTGTCCCCTCCTTTGTTCTGGAAACACTGCTTCTGAAGATGTGACCAAAAGTGGCATTGATGTTAGTTTTCCAGGCAGTCACAACCTCCTACAGGCCCAGGGAGACATGGGAGTCAGCACAGCTTGGAAGGTAAGAAGTCCTAGCTCCACACAAGGCCCAAAGTAGGGCATGTGCACGCGTTCGTGTTGGCACACACGTGTGTGTGCACACGCACACACACCAAGGACCTATCTTAACAGAGGGAGGCACCTCCTGGGCTATTTCCATTTTCTTTCTCCAAGGCTCTGCTAGTTGCTAAGCAACAAGGAGGCCTCCTTTCCAGGGAGTGGGATGGGAAGGAGGGGAAGAGTGGAGGGAGGTGGGAAGAGAAGAAGAGATTGGGCATGTCTGGACATCCTGGATGGACCTTCCCTGCAACACAACCCCCACACACACTCTGCTTACTGGCCTTGGAGTGATGGGGGTGTGGGGCACGCAGAGCCACAGAGACTGGAAGGCAAAGAAGAGCGAGGGAGACTGTGAGAGGCACTATGGGCTCTGAAGGGTACAGAGTGATAGTGGTGATGAGAACCTAAGGTCCTTTATATGTCCATCCCCTTAAGTTCCAAGTCCCTGGGTTCTAGGTCAGGCTCCTCTACTCCTTGCTATGTGACCCTGTTCCTCTGGGAGCATCATCCAGACTCTTCAGGAGAGGAGGGCTCTTGGAAGTTTACAGACCAAAGTTCTTCTTTTAGCCTGTCTCCACTCCAAACCCTGCAGGGGTCCTGCCTGTCTCTATCCCACCCCTGTACCCCAGCTCCACCAGGGCTTCTCCTGGGACACCCCATTAGCATCACCTACTCCCCAGCCCCATGCAGAGCTCTGGGAACCCTGCTCCCCACCTGCCGTAGCCATGGTGCTGGGCTCACTGGTGACCTCTCTATATGTTGGTCACCTGAGCCAGGGACATGAATGGAGCTTGGAGACCTCCACTGCCCTGGCCCACTGCACCTCACCTGTCATCAAGTTCAGTCCCTCATCTCCTTTTCTCAACATTGCTCACATGTATTCACTTCCCTCCCTCCTATTGCCATCTCAATCCAAGCCCCTCACTGTGGTCCACTCTGGTCTCAGTGACCAGCCTGACAGCCTGCCCTCTGTCCACCCTGCATCAGCACCTTGGGAGATCAGTCCAGGAGCAAATCAAATGTGTCATGCCCTGATTTCCAGCCTCTAGTGGCTTCCGGTCACCTTGGTTTAAAGTCACAATATGGCCTGCCTTTCGGTCTCACCGTAACCCATCCCCTTTTCAACAGATTCTCCATCTTTCTGTCTCCAGGCCTTTCCATTTGCCTCTCCCTTTCCTTGGGACACTCTTCTCCGGATTCCTGCATGTCTTCAAAGTCACTTCAAAGTCATAGGCATCACCACCTTCTGGAAGCCTTCCATTAGCCCCTTGCCCAGAGGCCTTGCCACTCACTGTTGTCACTGTGGTTTCATGGGCCTGGCTCACCCTGGGCTTGGGGCAGTTTCGTTTTCGGCTCCTAGTGCCAGCAAAGTGCCTGAGCAGGTGAAGCTCGATGCGTATGGATAGAGCAAATGGAAAGCGATTACAGTGGGAGGTGGGATGGAGGGATACCTGGCACAGTTCTCAATGCCGCCTGCGAGACCCCTTCATGCTTCGCCTTACGCTATCGCACAGCTTCACCCCTTGCTACACCTCATCCTGCAACCAGTGTCCAGCTCCTCAGCCTTTGTCATCTGTTCCCAAACAAGCATGATGTTCCTCTGTGCTTTTGCCCATGTGGTTCCCTGGTGTTGGCATACCTGTTCTTCTCCATCTGGGGGACTTCTACTCATCCTTCAGGGCCCAGCTCAAATGTCACCTCCCCTGCGAAGCCTTCCCCACTTCTGAGGAAGGATGAGTCATTCCCTCCTTGACTCCTACCACTTTTGTCCTCACCTATTTAGATACTGAGGTTCAACGTGTTGTTTTCATCTTCCCCCTGTTCTAGACTGTGAGCCCTTTCAGGAGAGTGGACTACCCCTTAATTCCAGCTCCTCAGAGCCTCCCCAGCATCGGGCAATGCAGGAGACACACTGAAGGTGTGGGGAGAAAGAGCTCAGGCCCAGCGAGAGCCGGGGAGGAGCCAGGCTCCCAGCCATGCTGCCCTGCAGACCCGCCCTCTGATGTGGGTGAGGCTCCCCAGCCTAGAGCTTGGTCCCAGCTCCTTGAGGACGGGGAAAAGAAGCTGATGGGGGCAGTTCTGAACATACTCAGATCTCCAGACCCCGAGAATTTCTATCTCCAGCACTAGGAGAATGCCTGGGAGAGACTGCTAGGCTGCTGGGGGCAATCTTTCACGAATGGCTGAGAAGGGATGTGGAGGCACAGGGGACAGGTGCAGTCTGCAGTTTCACTAGATCAGATGGTGGATTCTCCGGACTTCTGGTGAGCTGGAGGGTGCCAGGCAGGAGTCTGAGAAAGGTTCTTAAAAGGATGACCCTTGAACCTGTAGTGGAGGGGCCAGGGGTCATTGCACTCTGAACCCACTTGTTTCCAAGTTAGGGTTGTGGACGAGCACACCAGGGAGTTACTGATGTAACGCTGCAGGTACAGGGTCTCTCTTTGGGGCATCTGGCATCTATGGAATCCTCGTGAGCTTTCATGAGGCAAAGACGTCATGCTGGTGGGAACTAATATTCTGTACTGTGGTAACTGGTGGATAGATTGGCCTATGCTCAAGAGAGCTAATTAATAAGTTAATGTCACATTAGATGGAGGTATTTAGTGGAGGACCATAGGGCTCTGTCTTCAACCACTGATCCAATATGCTCACCATTGACTGGATAGAACTTTGACAACCTGATGATCAGATTCACTGAGGACACCACCTGGGAAGGCTCATAAATTCAGAGTCAGAATCTAAAAGAACTCAACAGACTGGAAAGATGGAGGAATCTAAGAAGGTGAAACAGGATAGTGAGAAATGCCATGCTCTGAAGCTGGGTCCCAAACGAACTTTCTAAAATTGGAATGGGGTAGACATAGTTCAGAAGCAGTGTATTTAGGAAGGATTTGGGGGTTTTCAGTGGTAACAGACTCAATTACGATACGGCTGCCAAAAGTGCATGTTATCTTTTGCCACATCAACAAAAATATGATGTGTAGAATGCGGAGAAGATAAGAATATACAGGCTATCAATCCGTATCTTTAC